>PVKA01002051.1:46027-132837 GCA_004027165.1 Ctenomys sociabilis
CTTCCCTGGAAAGCACAAGGGCCTGAGTTCAATCCCTGGTTCCTCAAGAAAAAAAAAAAAAAAAAAGTAAAAAAAGAAGTAGCGATTTAAACAAGGTGAAGAAAAAAAGGGAAAGTAAAATTTTAGTTAACAATGGCTCCAATTTGCTTAGTGATTATCTTCATAAGTGTAAATTCTGGTGCCTGCAGCAAAATATGGAACCCTTTGTTAATTGTAACTTCAGTACCTCCCGTGGGGCCGTTCCTCCCCTGCACCCCTGTAAAACAGTGTGTATGCCTATGGCTGTCTCTACAGCCTTTGAAAAGGCTGTAAAAGAGACCCACAAAAGGAAAGTGGAACACGTGGCCACTTCCCCCCTCCCCTTTCAACTTTTTAAGTTTCACTGCACATTAAAAGTTTTTATGAGCTTTGAGGAAAGGCATTTTGCCACTTGAAGTTAAGGTGTGATTCAAATTATAGGACTGGCTCCATCCATTCCAAAGTGGTATTTAACAAGTTTCCCAGATCTGTTTTTTTGTAGGCTATTTGTACTGATGTAGAGATGAAGAAAACGTGACAGATTTAGAAACTCTCTGCCACTGCCCTTCTGCTCTGACCTTGGTCTTGATACAGCCTGGGCTACTTTTCCTCTAGGTCTTTTTTCTTAATGCTGGTTTGAATAACCTTGATATGATTTCCCCTGAATGAGCTTCAACCTCTTGCCTGAATCAGCTGCCACCAAGAGAGGTTCATGGATAGGCCATGGGGTGGTGGGTAACTCAGAAGGACCTGCTTCAGGGACAGTGCAGTGACTGTGTCCAGCTTCTGTTCTGTTGCTACGGGCCTGGCACTAATGCAGTTTGCATCTAAACACTGTCATGGTGTTTTGTCTCTGTCCAGTGAAGAGGAACCACATCCAGACCAAAGCACACATGACTGTCATTGATGCTTGCAAAGTTTTGCTTCAGAACTCTGGAGATGGCTTCACCCCAAAAGAACAAATGAACAAACAAACAAATAACCAAATAACAAGGATCCCTTGTTTATTTATTTATCACAAAGGGTATTATCCATGTAGAGCTTATATGAAAATTTTTCATCAATGTAAGAACCAAACAAATGAAACCTATTAAACAAATTAAACAATTAATGCCTACAGGCTATGAGTGAAAACTAATGTAGCAGTTCTTCCTTTCCTCTCGGAAGCAATGTCTTCTGTCAAGGGCACATCTAAGCCATTAATCTGGTCAATAATTCACAAGGTTCCTTTTTGTTTAAATGAGAGAGCTGATTTATCTTGTTTATTTTTATTACCATTTGTCAAATTAGCTGAATAATCACCTAATTGATACTTTTCACATCGCAAGAAGATCCAATTTGAATGAAGAACATCGATTATCAAAAATATTTTTCCAGCCAGTTAGAGATAGGAGCAGTTGTTGCCCACCTACTGTGGAATCTGTGGTGGTCTATAAAATGTAATCGAGAGAACAGAGGTTTCATGAGGAAGCCCTTATGTCCTTCTTTCATTTAGTGTAAAACCCACCCCGTAAAGGGCAGATAGCTTCTTTGGTTCAATTTGTACTGAAATGCCTTCAAGCATTAATAATAATAAAATCCTCCCGAAGTCTATTTACCCATATTTCCAACTGAACTAAAGGACATGGGAGACAAATTATGTTTTAAACTCACAAGAGAAGCCTCTTCTCCTCTTAAAGTCAAGCAAATCTGAGTTGACTTCACCCATAAATTCAAGAACAAAAAGTTATAAATTGATCATATGAAGGACATTCCCTCTTTCCAAGTGACGTTTTCTTACTCTAATGGATTTGGCTATGGCAGGGAGTCAGAGAAAAACTGTCTTAACTAAATCTTTGACTGATTATGCATTTTTTTCCTATTCATACCAGATAGATTCATCATCCCAATTTGTCAAGCTGGCGAAGTTCCAATTAATTACACCCAGCAAACCTCGTTTTGTGTTATGGCCATGTCAGGCCTAATCTAGTGCCTCGTTTGCTGGCGGCCCGATGAAGAGGCATCAGAGGTGGTATTCCTTGTGGCACTTACCATGATGGATGCTCCTGTACCCCAGCCAGTGGCAGAGGCAGAGCCCCAGACGTGTCTCTCCTCTGAGCCTGAGGACTTGCTGCTCCGGTACTAATTTGAGGGCCCATCTGTATAGTGGATCCTGTTACACAGCCGATCCTTCATGGCCAGGCTGAAGGCTTTGCATGACACGTGGGCTGTTCAAACATCTACACGCATCTAAACACGCCTGTGATTCTTCTGTCAGCTTTGTCCTTGCAAAAATAAAAAAAAAAAAAAAAGAAAGCAATTTGTCCTTGAGCTGTGTTCTAAAGCCCTGAGGGGCTGATATGTGTTGTGAGAGACAATCACAGGTACTGGTGAGGTGTACCCATGGCATTTCTGATCGTGTCTGTGTATGCTCATGTTGCCATGGCGTTTGTAGGGAATGCTGAGCCTTTTGGCTATAGTGGCTTCGTTTTTATGCTTTTAACTTATCAGGCAATGACCTGCAGGCAGTGTTATTTATTAATCAATGTGAGGTTCACCGGATGTTGATATACATACCATGGTGCATGCAGATAATAATGCTTGACTGAGTGACTTATCTGGTACCTGTGTAACATGGAGAACTGAACTCAGAAACATTTAATGATATACCCACAGTTGTAGAATTTATAAATTGGGGAGATTATATTTTTATTTCATGGTAAAGTTGAACTCTTCCCAGGATCCCGAGGTATGTCTCTAAGGTAATACTTATTTCCTTTTCCTCTGCCACACTTCTCACCCCAACCCTCCCTGTCTCCCCTTGCATGCACTTGCTAACCTGAACAGTCCAGTGACAGCCTGCAGTGCCTTGCATGTGATCAGGCTTGCAGGACCCCATATCTATGCTGCTGCTGGGGCTATGTCTCCACTGGGCTATGAGATTGGCAGGCACTGAGTGTACTAAAGGGTTGGACATGTTTCCAGATGTCCCTCCTGTACCTCTCCAGTGTCAGCACTGGATGAACTGACACCCAAAGGACGTGGACTATGAATCCCACTGGAAGGCTGGATGATGCATCTTAGAAGGGTTGAGCAGCTGGGATAAACTTTGACACATGGCAAACATGAGGTAGGGGGGAGCTACTCAGTTTAGACTCCTCTCTTTCTGCATCCATCGACTGCCAGGATGTGTGGCTATTCTTCTTTGCTTTGCAGAGAAGTCCTGGGGCCAAGAGAACACATTTTCTGGGCATTGAGCAGGGTCCCTGCAGCTCACTATGGATCGGAAGCCAGCGGTCCTGCCAGTTGCACTCTGCCTTGCAGGGGCTTGCATCTTGCTTTCCCATCCTTTGGGATTCAACCCCCGGCCCAAACCAAAGTGTTGGTGTCTTAATCCTTATTGCTGGACTCGAAAGACAGAAACAGAGACACAAAGCAAAGGTAACCACTTCTTACCTTTGCAACTTTTGGCAAAGAGACCCTGAAAAGGGTTATCCTGTCTTGAGAAAATTACATCTATTTTTAAAAATAAAATCAACTTTTAATTTAAATGAGACTTCAGTGCATTAATATTCAGCATCTACATTCCTTCCTGGTTCTTAAATATGATGTGTTTTACAGTTATCAAAAACATATGCTGCTTTTCAGCAGCATTTTGTATACAACTTGCTCAACAGAAGGTGCCAGCATTCCAATATGTTTTGCTTAGTTTGGGCTTTAACCATCCTGATGAAAGGACTCAAGGGTGCAGTGTCATCTTTTGAATGTAGATGGACATATTGCTAAAGGTTGGCTCCTGAACCAGGATAAAAGAAGGAAGCCACTTATTTTCACTTGCATCAAACTGATATTATGGTGTATTTATTATGGGGATATTTTTTTCTGTTTAACCTACCATGTGAGAGCTATATGGGTAAATCAATCTCTGATCTTGTCTTCAAGGAACTTTTAGCCTAGTGAAATATATTCTCGAAAAGGACAGATGTGGCATTCCACTTTTTAAATTTATTTTTATTTCATTTTTTATCACTTTTATTGAGAAACAAATAGCAATGAGACAGTATCAAAACAGGTTAGTAGGACAGGTACTATAATTAATATATTGCATATTGTTGTCTGCGTCTTCATAGTAGTTATTCATAGTACAAGATACAGACATGATATCCTGTCCAAACACTATTAGTACAAATCTTTCTTCTCATTGAATTAAGAGAAAGTAGTTGTATACCTATCCTATTTCATATATACAGATACAAACTGGTCCTTCATATATTCCACTTTTCTTGTTTAGTTTTGTCAGAGATGGGTATTCCATTACTATCTGAATATTGTAGGTATGTGAGATAAGCAAAATAATCCAATATAGTCCAGTAGTCCATAATAGTAGTATGTTTTCCATTGGACTAGCAATGTCAGAAGTTGTTGTTTTGAGCCTTTTACAGCTAAGCATATTAAAATGACTTTACTTTTTATACCTTGTTTTTATACATTTCTGCTGGACAGTTAAGACCAAGATAAAGCAAGATCTATATAACAAGAGACGTAACTTTTGTAACTGACAAGGTCCATCAAATCCCCTCAGGATTTACCCTGAAACTCTGAACCACAGTTTGTAGATCATTTGTCACTGTCAGTCATGTGGACAAGTCACAGCCATTGCTTGACCAATTTTCTCTCTGTGAAAGCCTGAGAGAATGTTTTCTCTCTAGGTTGCTCTGCTTAGGTGTATTATACATCATCGTGTTGGTAATAATTCTCTTCTGCTGCTCTTGTAGAGCTCTACTGATAGTTAACATACCTGTTGATAAAGAAGCATTATTCTAGGGTTCCTGTATCTAGTGTACCTCTTCCCTAGCCTACAGCCCACCCTCTAAAGCAACAAGGCTTTCAAGGCAAAGGATTTCAACACTCTTCTCTTGCACCATGGCCAGAGTCTTATCTGAATTCTCAGAAGCCATGTATCATCTGATGTTAATATTTGGAATGTGTTTCCTGGATAAGGTGATACTGTGTCTGTTATATTCAGATAATCTACATCTATGATGGTTAATTTTAGGTGTCAACTTTGCGTAGTTTACAGTACGTTCCAGGAACTGGTAAGACATTTCTGAGTGTGTATAAGAAATAAATCACATTTGACTTGGTAGACAAACCAGGGAGGAATGGTGGTCTCCATGGTTGGTGGGTATCATCCATTGAGTACCTAAATAGATGAAACCCATAGAGGAAAGGTGGATTCACTCTTTCTGCTGGTGGAGTGGTCTATCTACCTCTTCCACTGTGAGACATAGATGCACTTGGGTTTTGAGCCTTTGGTCTTAGTCTGGGACTTACATTTTAAACTCTGTACTTCTCAGTTCATGCCAGAACTGTGCCATTGTTTTCTTGGGCCCCCAGATTGCAAATGACAGATTAAGGTGCTTCATAGACTCCAATTGTGTAAGGTAAGTTTCATAATCACATTTTCTACGAAGCTTATTGATTCTGTCTGGCGAGGTATGACTGCAATAAAACTCTGTTACAATTTTTCTTGTGAATTATGGATCTGTTTTGGTCTTATTGTAGTTCTTCAGTTGCTGTTTCATGAGTTTGGATATTCTCGTACTAGGTGCATATCCATTTAGAATTGTTATAGCCCCTGAGGAAGAGGCTTATTTTATGATGTTTATTTTTTGGTACAAGATCTTACTATGCAGTTTAGACTCATAGTGATCCTCCTGTCTCAGCATCCCCAGTGCTGGGATTACAGGCATGTGCCATTATGCCAGGTTCCGGGCTGGCATGTCGTGCCTGGGGTCCAGGGCCAGCATGGCATGCAGTACTGGGGATCAAACTTTGGACCTTGCACTTGCCAGGCAGGCAATTACACTACCAAGCTATTTCCCCAGTCTCTGGACTCATTTATTATGCAGTGCCCTCCTTTTAAAATCTTGGTAATGTTCCTTATCTCGTTTTATTTTTTCTGGCACACATAGAGTGACCAAAAAATGTATTGCACATTTGCTGATGTGCAATTTGCATTATATGTGATACAAAATTCTTTTTATTTACCTTGATGTGTGGCTTTATTTTGAAAATTCTTTCCTAGAAGATAGCCCATAGATGGGTTTTGAGATTTTTAATTGTTTACTTTTAGAATGCAGTCAGAAAATCTCTTCCTGATAGGAACTGTTAGTCTATTTCCATTTCATGTAATTTATGATATGGTTTGGGCTTAGTGTATTATTTTGCTATTTGTTTTTCTATTGTGTACATTTTTCATTCCTTGAACTTATCAAATGTTCTTTAATATCTAACATTTTATTCTCTGTTGGATTTCAGTTCTTTTCTTTCCTTTGTCTTGGATTATTACATGTAACATTATTACCACAACTTGTTTATGTTATGATTGTAATATTTAGTTTATGATGTTATTATTGTACTATTTAATTTAAACTATATGATCATTGAAATAGTATGATTTTATTTCTCTCACCTTTCGTGCTACTGTTCTCATTTATTTTTACATCTAAAACATTATGAATATATTTTATACATCGACAGGGATGCACACGGATACATGCTTGCTTTAAACAGTCAGTTGCCTTTTAAAGAAATTAACCAGAAAAGAAAATGAATTCTTGATATTTGCCCAGAGTTACCTTATGCAGTGCTCTTCATTTTGTGTGTGTGTGTGTGTGTGTGTGTGTGTGTGGGTGTGGGTGTGTGTGTGCGCCTCTAAGAGTCCACCTACTCTTTTCTTACCCTGCCCTAGAGACCTTGCTCTCTAACTTGCTCTGTAACTTTCTATATACAGAGATTTAATGCAGAATGCATTTGTTTCCACCTGCTTTTTCCTCTCTCCATTGCTTTCAGGTAGAAGTAAGCTGTAGATTCAAAATACCACAGATAAATTTACACCTCACAGGAAGAGTCATCTTCAAGACTCAGCTTTTGCACCACAACCATATAAGTGTGACCCCTAAATTGGGAGCCTGGGGTCTTCTGCCTGAGATGTATCAAATTGACTTGCATAGGATTTAAGGTACTGAAGTTACTTTTGGATCTAGGATATATCATATAAAGTTGCAAATTTCAGGAATTTTATTTTATTTTAGTTTTTGAATTAGAAACCCTGTAAATTTGAGGTCTTGAATTCCACTATCCCATTTGGTTGGGCACCACTGGTCATAAGTGAGATGTGTTTCTACTCATGCATAAGAATCCTGATGGTTATTTTCAGGCTTCTCCTCCTGATTTATTCATCACTATTTTCCTTTTGGGGTCCAAAATTAAGAAGAAGGAAGTAGAATTTTATCTGATGGTGAAGTGGGAAGGGAATTGGGGCAACAAACACCTTTACAAATAGGTGTGGAATGTTTCAGTAAATTTCTTTTTCACTAGGACAAAACGTTTGAAAGCACCATTTAGACTTTCTGGCTCATGGTTTTCACAGGATTCAGAGCATATTGTCATCTGGCTCCAAGCAAGATGAACATGTTGGAGGGATTTGGTGGAGGCAAGCTGCTACACCACACTGGCCAGAGTACAAAGGGAGGAGCCAGGAAGAGAAATATAGCCATCCAGTTCATGTCCCCAGTGACTACCCTTCTGAGTAGACCACTTCTCCTAACAGCATATACCACTCTGATGAGTATAGCACCCTTGTGAATCACTTTCCTTCCAAAACTACACCTCTAAACACATGATCCTTTTATGAGCAAGCAAGATATAAACCATAGATGGGAGATTTGATGAGAAGTTCGTTAAATCCTATGATGTTGGCTCTGTAAAGCCAACTTAAAAGAGAATGAAAATATGCTCAACTTGGTCATAGTTAAAAAAAAAAAAACTTCAATTGTTAGATGAAGATTTTAAAACTGTGGTGCTTCAGAGATAGCTCAGCAGTCTAAGTGCTTGCCTAAGTGCATGAACTTGGGTTCAATCTCCAGTACCACATGCTGTGATAGCCCTGGAACCCTGGGCATGCTGGGCAGGCTACCGAAACCGGGTGTGGTGGCACATCCCTGTAATCTTAGCATTGGGGAAGCTGAGATAGGAGCATCATTATGAGTCAGAGCTGTGTAGCAACACCCTGTAAGAAACAAACAAATAAATAAATAAAATATTTTTTTTAAATTGAAAAAATATTAAGACTGAATAAATGACATTGAAGTTTCTTGAGTTGGGTAAATTTAGGAGTGTTGAATATAAAAATTTCATCTCCATGTCATATGAGAAGCCACATTTTTGGACACTGAATATTCACCATAAAAATGGCTTAAGGGTTTATAGAAGAACCTGTACTGTAACATCATTTAACATAGTTATGTACAAATTTTCTGATCAAGGAGTTTATGGGGCCACAGAGGAATGTGATTGATGACACAGAGTGTGCTTATGGAGAGTCACATGGAGAGCAAACATTCTCTGAGGCTTTCACAGGGAAAATTGGTCAAGTAATGGCTGTGACTCATCCGTATGGCTGACACCGACAAATGATCTACAAACTGTGGTTCAGGGTTTCAGGGTAAATCCTGAGTGGACTTGACTGACCTTATCAGATACAAAAATTACATTTCTTGTTATACAGGTCTTACTTTACCTTGATCTTAACCATCCAGCAGAAAAGTATGAAAATGAGGTATAAATAGTAAAGCCATATTAATGTACTGAGCTGTGAGGGGCTCAAGTCAACAGCTTCTGACATTGCCAGTCCTACAGATAAACCACTACTATTATGGACTACTGGACTATACTGGAATATTTTGCTGAATTCATGCACCTACAATAATTAAATGACAATGGAATACCCATCTCTGCCAAAACTAAACAAGAAAGGGGATACAAATGAATGACCATTTTGTATCTATATATACAAAATAGGATAGATATAGAGCTACATTCTCTTAATTCAATGAACAAAAAGATTTGTTCTAATAGTGTTTGTGGACAGGATACCATGTCTGCATCTAGTACAATGAATAACCACTAAGACAACAATATGTAATGTATTCATTATTGAAACTGTCCTACTCACCTGTTTTGAAACTGTCTCATTACTATTTATTCCTCAATAAAATCATAAAGGAAATAAAATCTTTGAAGATTGCTAATTTCTCAAAAAATGTTCATTTTTTTCTTCCAGAGATTGAAGAGCTGTAGCTTGTTCTAAGAAATATACTGATAAAATACACATCAATCATGCTGTCAGTGGTAAGACATCCTGGGAAACACTGATCTGTTTGTCTTGGATTCACTCTGTTTTTGATTATTACACTGATTTAGGTTATGCTGGAGTGATTTCAGTCTCCAGCACTTGGCCTCTGTTAGCTGGATTTTGTGGTTCCATTCATGGCCCAGCACTATGATATAGAGATAAAGTGTAGATCAGGGAACATAATTAGCATGCAATATATATATGATTTTATCCCAAATAGGAAAGGTTCTGATGGTCAATAGTGAAGGTTCGGGTTCATGATCTGTAGTGTGGTCCTTGCAAGAGGAATCTAAGAAGAAACTTTAGGTCCTGCTGGGATACTGCACGGCAGCCTATCAGTGGAAACTGAGACAAATCCTCTTTGGATCATTTTATCCATGTTAGAGCTTCATAGGGGAAAAAGTAAACTCCCTCTGATGATACAAAATTAGAAAAGACAAGAGGAATGGGATCTCTGCCCAAAATCCATCCTTTTAGATTAATGCTCACTAATAGATATTAAAACATGCTAGATTAATGAAAGCCCAGTAGACCATGCAGCTGAAAAAAACACACTTTCTTTTGTCAGCCAGGAAATCAAGAGTTGCCCCAGGATTAAAGAGCAATTCAGATTAAATTACCCTCTCGATTAGGATGTCCTTCCTTGGTAATTCGGGGACTGGGAGAAAGGGGCAGAGAGGTCATGAGCATCAGAGTTCATTTGCTCAAACTGTTCTTTTGGCCATAGAAATAAGGGATGTAAGAGGTTATACGCTGGCACATCAGCCCCACACAGGTCGACAGGTGACAAGAGTAAGGGATGTTGGAATTTGGGATGAGCAGCTGTTGGAAATTATAAGAGCATAGGTGGGCAGAAACAAAGGCACTGCCAGGTGTCAGCTGGCTGGCTTACTAGTGAAGAATATTTTCAGCATTGAATCCTGTTTTTTGGTGATCTGCAGTGGCTGTGTGCTATATGAATTTAGCTAATATGGAACTACTTTGCCTAGAATTCACTCCTAATTTTATGTTCCTTAGGTGGGGTAGACAGGGTTAGTGCCCGCTATTGTGGTGTCCCCAAGGGAACGGCTCACCTTCCTGGCACAGCTAACCTTGTCTTCAAGATTCCACAAGTTTTCTGCTGGTGTCACTCAATGGCAGAGGATTCCAGCTGTGTTTCTCATCATCTGTGTGTTTTAGGTTAGAGGTAGTAAGAGACTGGGGTGGGGTTCCGGTTGTACTTGTATTATCCCTGTGGGGTTCAGGTCATCATGACTATGCCTTTTCCTGCCCAACTTCCCACCCAGGTGACCAATACTTAACCATCATGGTACCCAGCACAGAGGCAATGGCTCTGCCTTTATTCTCCTCCCACTTCAGGTCTCACCTTAGAAAAACAACTTACTCTAAGCACTCAGAGTGGTTCTTCCTCTTGGATCAAAGAACTCTCAGTCAGATTGATATGATTACTCTGTAATAGTACATGGTAGATGGGCACCTGGGAATAGTATTACCCTTGTTGTTGGAGGTCTTTGTCTTCATAAGTGCTTGTTTTCATTTAATTTCTGCAGTCAGGAGAATCCAAGTTAAACCGCATGCAGTAATGAAGGTTGCCAAAATGGAAAGAGTCCCATAAAATCAGTCTAGAAAGATGGAAAATAATCTGCTTATTTTATCTCTCCAGATATTACCTTCGACATATATCCTTGGCAGTAAATAGAATCATTGTCCTTTTATTTACAAAACACTTAAAGTTGGGTGTTTTCATCCTTGTTTTGTGTTTTATTTTTAAGGGGTAATGAGGTCACTGACTTCTTAATCTAGAAAAACAAGGACAAAATTTCACAATTTTATGAAAAATCAACTATAAATCCTTGATTGGAAACTCCTGACTGCAAGGCTTGAAGTTATTTATTTCAGTTTTTTTTTTTTATCTTTTATGTATTTATTTGGTACAGGGTCTTTCTATGAAGCTCAGACTCATAGTGGTCCTCCCATCTCAGCTTCCCTCGAGATGGGATTGCCGGTGTGTCCCACCGGCTCAGTTTCAGGGGCCAGCTTGGTGCACCAAGGGTTCCATGGTTAGCACAGCATATGGTACTGGTACTGGGGAAGGAGTCCAGGTCATTGTGCTTGACAGGCAGGTGCTTAGACCACTGAGTTGTCTCCTCATTCCTTATTTCAGGTGTTTTTTTGTTTGTTTATTTGTTTGCTTTTTCACAGTCTCACTATGCAGCTGAGACTCATAGTGATCCTTCTGTTCCCAGCCACTCCAGTGCTGGGATTACAGACGTGTGCCACCACATTCAGTCTCAGTGGCCAGTTTAGAGAACCAGCGGGGTGGGACCAACACAGTGTGTGGTGCCAGGGATCGAACCCTTGCCCCTGTGCTTGCCTAAGCAGGCATTTAGTTTGCTGAGCTACCTTGCTGGCCCACTCTTATTTCAGTTTTTAACTGACAAAAATATACATACTTATTATATATGATGCAATATTACAAAATACAAATACATTGCAAAAAGACTCCATTGAATAGCTAATGTACCTATTAATACACATCTGTACAGATTTATAGTCAGAAGTTTAATAGCTACTCTCTTAATGTTTGTCTAAATATAATAGATTATTATTATCTATGGCCACTATGCTGCCCTAGAATTTATTTTTTCTATCCAACTGACTTTTTGATCTTTTGTCCAACATCTCCTCAGTCCTTAATTCCCGGGACTTGTTAACATGCTACTTTTATGAGCACAACAGTTTTAGATTCTACAAATAAATAAGATCATATAGTATTCAATTTTAAGTGTCTGGCTTATTTTTTTTCATATAAATTCCTCCAGATCCTACCATGTTATGGGAAACAGAAATTTTCCTTATGTATTCATCCATGGAGAAACACCTTTATTAATTCTATATTTTTAGCTATGTGAATAGTACTGCAATAAACATGGAAGTGCAGATGTCTTTTTGATATATTTAGCAACTTTACTTTGGCTCTATATGCCCAGTAGTGAGACTGCCAAGTCCAAATGTAGTTCCAGTTTCCACTTTTGAAACTCCATTTTGATTGCACTAATTTATATTCCCGTTAACATTATACAAAATTGTTTTAAATCCATATACCTATGAACACCTATCTTTTGTCCTTTTGATAGTAGCCTTCTAATAGATATGAGACGATACTTTATTTGGTTTGATTTTTTATTTCTTGGGTGATCAGTGGTATTGAACATTTTGTCATAAAACTGTTAGACATTTGTGGACCTTCTTTTCAAAAAATCCTGTCCAGTGCTTCTGCATAATTCTATGAGAAGCAAGATTTGCACTAATAGTTGTTGGACAAGATATTATGTCGGCTTCTACTGCTATGGACAACAACTAGGAAGATAACACAGTAGAAAGTATTAATTATTGAATCTGTGATATAATTCAGCTATAAAAATAAGATAAGTACATAGCTACATTCTTAATTCACTGATTAGAGACATCTGCTATAATAATGTCTGTAAGTATAATATCATGTATGCACCTTGTACGATACCAAAACATTACGAAAACAGTTTTCAATGTATTAATTTATCGAATCTGTCTTGTTAATTTGTCTTGAAACTGTCTCATTGTTATTTGTTCTTCAATAAAAATAAATAAAGAAAGAAAGAATGGAAATGAAAAAATAATGTATTAGCACCCAGTGTTAGAATTAGAGTAATAAATGAGAAAATATTTTAAAAAATCCTGTCCATATAATGTGCCCATTTTTAAATCAACTTATTTATTTTCAGGCTATTAAATTATTGATTTCCTTATATACTTTGGTCATTAACACCTTAAATCTATGGTTTGCATCTATTTTCTCTTATTCTGTAGGCTGTCTCTTAACTATGTTGATTGATTTCTTTATTGTGCAGATCTATAGTTTGATTCAATCCAACTTACCTATTTTACTCTGGTTGCCTGTGTATTTGGTGTTATAATAAAAGACATTGCTGAATGAGTGATATGGAGCTCAAGACCTATATTTTCTTCTGGTAGATTTGTGTTTTAGGTCTTACATAATTTAATTTACTTTCATTTGAGTTTTGTCTATGATAGTTAAGGGTCTAATTTTATATTTCTGTTCATGGATATTTAGTTGTTCCAACACCATTTATTAGAGAGACTGCCACTTTGTATTCTTGTAAATCTGTCAAAATTAATTGATACTGGGAAAAAAATTAATTGATACTGGGGTAGTTATCATAACCTTCTCTTTGGGATCTCTATTTTGTTAAATTGGTTTGTAAGTCTGTTTTCTGTTGATAATTGTGTTGTTTTGATTGCTACAGTTTTGTAGTATATTTTATAATGCATTTTGAGGTTATAACTGACTTATTTGTTTCATAGTTTTTTTTGCTCAAGATTACATTGGATAGTCAGGATCTTTTGTATTAGGAATGTTAGTGTTATTTTCATATTTACATGAAAAAGGGATTTCATTAAATCTCTGTTTTGAAAGTATGATCAATTTTTACAATATTAGCTTTTCCAGTCTATGAATGTGTGACATCTTTCCATATATCTGTGGTCTCCTTGAAGTTAATTTTAGAAAAAGTGTTTTCTGTTCTTCTAACTTTTAAAAACATTTATTAGTAGAAAAGCATTTTTGAATTGTGGAACCAAAAACCACTTATTTATTGATTCAGAAATCTTATAAGTCCACCAAAAGAGCTAGTTTTTGTTAAGTAATTTTTTTGTACTTGAGGGCTCTCATGAGTATTATCTGCATTACATCTTTAAGCCTCAAATTATGTCATAAAATTATTCTTCCCACTTTGTGGGTTACAATATGGAGCTTTGCAAAGGTCAAATAATTTGGTTGGGTTTATTTGCTTATTTTACACACTTATTTATTCACTCATTTACTTACTTGGCGGTACCAGGGATCAAACTCAGAACCTTGCCCTTGCCAACAAGCCTTTATTCCACCGAGCTATCTCCCCAGCCCTGTTTATTTTACACATTTAAACATCTGTGTGCCCTCTGAAGTTCTAATCAAATTCTGATCAAAGATGAAGTTATGCCAATGGAGCCTCATTTACGTAGATGAAAGCCTCTCGTTAATTTACACAATAAAGAAATAACTTGAATGAAAAGTACACAGTATTGAGACATTTCACAGTAAGTTGCTACATAACATACTTTCCAAATACTGCATCATTAAGGTGCTCTTTTCAGTGCAAATGCAACTCACTTCTTACTGTTACCATTCTTACTGCCACCAGCAGAAGTACTTCTCATCTGTCTATGTGAGATTGGGACTCTTCCTATGTAACATGAAACATTTAAAGGGTGACATACAGTTTCGTGCAAGGAGAAATGACTGAGACTGAGGGTATTGAGTTCTTATTTCAGTGTTTCAGCTTAACGAGCTCTTGTGCTGGAAATTCCACAAAAAGAGAACAAAGATATCTCTCCTTTTAAAAGATTAATAAAAATAGTCTTTGGATTCAGTGAACATAACAGCACATTTGACAACAACAACAACAAAAGCAAGGAAACAAAAATTAAGCCGTCCTTACTTTCATACGATCATGTGGTGCCAGTTTCTCTGAAGACAGTGTTTTCATATGCTGTGTCCCAAACATGGTTTTGGCCAGTGTCACAGCGGTAATGGATTTAAACCTCACCACTAGAAGAGGGCTATTTTTCATAATATGGTTATTCTGTTCAGTAAAGAATATATCTTATTATAATAAAACCTAAGAATAAATTTTGGCACTATGGTTTGCAATCCCCTTGTGTTGAGTAAGGCTCTTAGTGATATTTTGTATAGAAACAAATGTCAATCAAACAGGAACATGTCAGCCATGGACACAAGTTGAATCTGGAGTAAGAGGCAAGAGTAGGGATTGCCTACACTTGAAGGGTCAGGGTAGGGACAAAAGTTTTGGAGCTCTAAATGTAATTCTGATTTTGTGTCTTTTGCAGGTGGTTATGAATAACTTCTGAAGCTCTTCTCTGACTTTTGGAGGTGGGGCTAGAAGGTGCTTAGCTAACTAATGTTATAGGTCCTAGAAATAACAATGATTGGAAGACAAGGAGACATGGTGTGGTATAGAAACTGTACCCATACGTGGTAATTATCAAGTTATTTCCCCATGAAAGTGCTCATTTGAACATTCACATACACTTATTAGGAGTCTTTCCTGTGCAGACACTGAGGTCAAAGCAATAATGTCTTGGATCTGTAATAATGGTCTAATATTTTATGCTTGGTTGGTGTTGTTTAGAGGGACATACAGTTGGATGGGGAGGATGGGAGAAGTCTTCAGAAGATGGGCAAGAAGCGTGAAGGAAGTGTGAAGTGGGAACAGGGATTGAGCCTGACTTTTCCTGTTGCAGTGCCTGATTTCTTCTTTCTGCAGTTGTTAGAAGGACGATGGTGAGTTTGGCAAGCTCTCTTGCCTAAGTGCTCAAATTAACTCCTTGATCTAAACATCCTCATCCCTCCTTTCTTCACTCCAGGGGATTCTAGCAGTCTGTGTGAGCCATGTACAGAATCCAAGCATCCTACAGAGATCTCTTTCCAGAGAAATGGAGACTCACTGATGTGGACTTTGGCTTTGCTGGCCGGGGTCATCAGAACTGACTAACTGATTTGTGGGGACTCACTTTGGGCAGCAATCACAAAGAGTGCAGTGTTGGAGAGAATTTTATAAGGATACAGAGCATCCACAAATATAAAAAGGAGGAGAAATGCTTGTTAGTTATAGAGAAGGTGAAGGGCTTAAAAAACTGATTAGCATAGCAGTGTGGTCAGATGGAAATGAAAGCTCAGAAGCCTGATCATTAATTGGGTGCTTACCTACTAATTTGAGTTTGGATGTCAGCACCACTGCTCATCATTTCAAACCCGGGGTCAGACTTTAATGCTACATCATAAATTACGTAAAGGCACAACACTAACAATTAGATAATTATGGAGACCCATGCTGTTGCAATTTAACTGGGCAAGTTCAGGGCAAGCATGACAGGAATTCTGCTTAACCCTTAGACTGCTGGCAGGATGTTTTTCCTAGAGACACCAATGATTACATCAGATGACGTCTGTTGGCTCGTTTTCAAAGCTCGTGGGTGACATAATTTCTTTCCAACAGCTGGATTCATCAGATGATCTAAACAGACTCAGAAGAAATATTAGAGAAATGTTAATTATATTTTTAGCAAAAGAATCCAGTCTTTAAATCCATGCCAGCTAAAGCACCTGGGGGTGGCTCAGGTTCCAGTTAAGTTTGAAGCTAAATTTTAAAAATCAAAGTTAAGTTTCACAATTATGGAAATTTTCCAGATAGAACATGTGATCGTTCAATCCTCGCCCTTCCATCTTAACATATAAATCACAATACAAGATTCAGGTCAATATTTTATTCTCCTTGCGTGCTTGCAGGCAAACTAGTGGCTGATTCAATCAATGAGGGTGTTTTCATGATCATTGTGCTGGTCAAGGCTTTGTTTGTATTTCTGGGACATGCCTCATTCACTTACTCATTGACTTGTTTACTAACCTATTTTGAGCACCTTAGTGTGCTTAGTTTAGGGATTGCAGACATCATTAGACAGGCAGTTAAACATCCCTCTGATTTTCTGATGGAGACAAAAGCCTTGTAGAGACTCAGCCCATGTGCCCATAGTAAGGATTCTGCCTCAGAGAGAATTTTGTCTTCATTGTCAGATTATGAGCTTGGGAAAAGCTTGAGCCATGTCTTGCTTTCTCTCCACTCCCATTCAGCTCAGGGATGTTTCCCTTTGAAGACATAGACAAGTCTGAGTCTACCGGGAGGAAAGAGTAATTTTTATCTCAGAAAAGAGAATTGATGGATAGTTTAACAAGTATTTAGATTTTATAATCTTATATTGTTTGAAAAATGAACTTATATTTTAAAAGGAGCAAAACTAATATTGCAAAACTGAATTCTAGCACAAAAATAGTGGTCTATTACAAATAGATCAGTTTCCTTTTTCTCCACTTGTTCCAAAAATGACACAATGTGAATAGATTGTATCATGGACCCGCCATAGAATCAGACACCATGGAGTATAAGATTGTTGAATTCAACAAGAACTCAATCGTAATTCCCATCTTTTATGTGTAAGAGAATGGATTTTCCAAAGACCTCATGCATACTGGGAACTGCGTGGGAGGGATGTGGTTCAGGTCCATAATACAAAGATGGAGAGAAAAGGAGGCTCAGATTGTCAACTTACCTCTGGCTCACCAAGTTAGTATCAAAAGCATATACAGAGGAGTGTGTGTGTGTGTGTGTGTGTCTGTGTGTATCAATAGTTACATAATTGCATAAGCAGAAACTGTTAGTAATTTTCCCATTCCTTGAGATTTGATAGACTGTCACCCAACTTTGAAAATGTCTTTAATAAATTTACTTCACATACTTATTGATATTAACAAATCTTTAGAATCCATCTGACTGGCCACTCTTTGATGTCTTTTGAGGGAAGTCAATTTTTATCATCACAATTGTGGTTATGAAGAAAGTAAAGTTTAAATGATGGTCCATTTCCAATGGTATGCTGGTGCCAGAGAACTTACTTTTCCAGCCAATGTCACATAGATACTACTACTACTACTACTAATAGTAATAGTATAAAGAATGTGTTCTTAATCCTGAAAAATTGTTTCCAAAACCTTACTGAAAATTAGTAGTTTGACTTCTTTGAATCATATAGGAAATGAATTTGAGACTTAATTGGCTCAAGACCATGGAGATAGCTCAGTGGTATAAGTGCCTGCCTGGAAAGTGCAAGGCCTTGGGTTTGATCATCAGCATTTCAGAAAAAAAAAAGACTTAATTAACTCATAAGTTTTGGGGTGTTTTGCACTGAAGGTGGCTGTACATTAAATAGTTGTAACTACTATTCTAAGAACCCTTCTCTTACAGAATGAGATTATATAATAATCTAAACTAGGTAGGACAGGATGACAAGATTTGTTCAGAAGAGAAGATAGATTTGGGAAATATACAAGATCAGAGAAGGAGGGAGGAATCAAGGATGAATGAGGTCTTGATATTTGCCAATCAAAACTGGCTGATTTTCCAGAGGATATGACACACCCCACTTTGGGAGTTCTATATTTCTAGCATCTGGGGTGGTGGGTATACAAGTAGAACTATCTAACAGGAATGAGCCAGGGTTCAGTGGCACTTACTGATTCTGACCCAGACGTTGGCATTTGAAGGCGGCTGAATTATTCCCAGTGGTTGAGATAATGCCCTCCTGGTGCACTTATAGCATTGTAGAATTGTGAGTTGTGTGCGCCCGCATAAATTGTAGCACTGTGCTGGGCACTGTCTATGGCCGGTTCCAGGTTGTTAGCATTCCCTGGCCATTCAGCAGGGCTACTCCACTGGGAAAAGGCCACATGGTTTCCCGATGCAGGAGGAAGAACCCAGCAAGTTTGACCTTTCCTGCTCTTGGCAGCCAAAGTGTTTCTTAAGAGACGGCTGAACGGTTGCAGTTATTACTCTAAGTGTAATTTGTAATGGTTCTCTAATACTTCCAAGAGTGCTGGGACTCCTTGGGATGAAAGGTGACTTTTAAAAGTCAGTAATTATACTTATAGTGAAAATATGTCCCTGGCTCGATGTGTAACTATAGTATGCAAGGCATCCAAGAATTCGCTCCTGGACAGGACTATATTAATCATAGTTTCAATGCCCAGAGAACATGTTCTTAGTAGTTAGCCATCCTCCTTCCCGCTTCTTAAAAGCTGGACCTTGTAATCAAAGAACAGACACACCTTCCACTATAGCAGGCTGCCACACTAAATAAAAAATTATAGTTATTATACACAGACTTCATACAGAGCAGAGGTCTAGTTATAACACATCTGGTAAACTCCATTAAAGCACTGAGTTATGTTCAGCTTGTGTTTTAATTAGCCTGTGATAAACAAAGAATCAAAGGCCATTCCGTTCTGGTGGCTTTTATATTTATGACTGCCTTCACCTGCACTTACACAGGGCTTTATGAAGTGTAAAAAGGGAAGAGTTCTAGTGGCGCTGTCTAGCCCATTTACTGTGATACATCAGTTAGGAGGCAGGAATTCTGAGCCAGCCAGATATGTACAGTGGCCAATAGAGCTGGTGGGCCTCTCGGTTTGAAAAACATTTGAGACAAACATAGTCCTCATATCCCAGGAAGGAAATGGGTATCAACAGTTGTGGATTTCCCTCACAGTTTGTGAAAAGGCAGGAGAACAATGCATTTTAGGAAGAAGTCTGTTCTCTTCTGAGTTTGGACCTAAGTGACACTCTGTGCTCCTGAATGGTCCACCAAGAGCACACTTTCAGAGGGAGGACATGAAGACAAAACCCACCTCAGGCCCTCCCCACTCCCCAGCTTCCCACTGGAACAAATCCTGTGCAGGCTTTAAGAGGTCTTGCTATAAAATCGCCCATACTTTAATAACTTCTGACATTTGTTCCAGTCTATGATTCTCATGTAAAGAATTAACTCAGGTATCATGCTCCTAAGATGGTCTGAGCTGCCAACACTCAGTCTGTCAGAATGGCCTGGAAGAAAACATGTGGAATGATTCCTCTGGCGCTTGGGCATGCTGTCACCATGTCCTTGCTGTTGAGAAGAGGAGCCACTGCCAGCTTTCACCCAGGGAATTCACTCTTGGACTTGGCTCTACTTCTAATTTTTCCTTTCACCCACATTAAAATTTTTTTTTTTGCCTTTAAAAGAAAAGTCTGTATTTTGAGGTATGTTATATAGGCAGAGACATGCACAAGGTACTAGCCAGCATGTTTAGCAACCCCCACTCCCTCCAAGAAGTGGTATATGACAGCATCTAAGAAACTTCCCCAGGGTCTCCTTGCAATTATTTTCCTTCTGTGTTCTCCCAAAGTAACTATCCTGACCTGCAGGTTAGATTAATTTTGGCTGTCATTGAAGTTTGTATAAATAGACCTAAATGGAATGCACACTGCTATGTGCAACTTTTTTTACCCAATTCTTGCAATATTCATCAGTGCTGCATTGCTGCACATGGCTATAGTTCTTTGTTTGCTTGTTTGAAAATCAAGTGGTGGTATTCTTTTGCAAGAGTGCGTCCTTTATTTAATGACTTTGGTGTTGGTGGGCATTTGGTTATATCCAAAGGGCTTATGAACAAATCACTGAGTATGTTTATTCTCTGCTATTGAGGGAAGTTAATGATAACCCTGTTGATTGTCTCCATTGAACTGATTGTTGAGTGTTTTAAATAAGCGTGCTATCATCCACAGTTTCATGGTTTCTCTTCTTGTTTTCTGTATGTAAGAAACATCCAGAGGGATGGACCAATTCCTTCTTTCAAAGCAGAGGTTCTCACAGTGGGATCCATAGTTTGGCAGCATCACCCTCACCTGGGAACTCATGAGAAAAGCTCAATATCACATTTCCTCCTAGGTCTTCAGAGTCAGTGCAAAGGCTGAGAGCCTAGCAACATGTTTTAATGGGTCCAAGGGAATTCTGATGCCCATTCAAATCCAAGAACAAATACTTTTTCTTTTCAGCACTGGGGATTGAACCTAGGGCCTTGGCATTGAGCTACATTCTCAGTCCTTTCTGCTTTTTGAGTGTCTTGCTGACTTGCTGAACTCTCCAGGCTGGGATGGAATGTGTAATCCTCCTGCCTCCATCTCCTAGAGTGCTGTGATTAGCAGGTGTTCTTTATTACAACACACTAAGAACAAATAGTTTTGTCTCTTCTCATTTATATTTTCTCTCAGTATCTATGTGGTAGGAGGATGTAGCAGATATTCATTTATTTATTTTCCACTCATTCAATCAGTGCCTGTGGAGAACTTTCTGAGTTCTGAGCCATACTCTGCCAGCCACTGGGATATAACGATGTGGTAGAGCTGGTCCTGTTTGCTGCAGAGCTCAGACTCAGCATGTAGAAGTAATGCAGGGTGACATTTACTGTAGCAACATGAGAAAGAATGATCTACTCTGCTGGGAGGTCATAAAATGCTTCCTTCACGGGGTCAGCCTTGTCCTCCAAAGCATTTTGAATGAAATCCTCAAATGGCTTACTGCCTATGAAGAACTAATTAATTACTTGCACAGTGCTAGTAGCTTCTTAGACAAGAAAGTGAACAATGCAATTGTCACTTATGAAACTCAAGTGCCTGGAACACAGTAGACAGCTGTTATATATGTGTTGGATCTCTAAATGAATGGCTAGTATTTTCTATTATTTGTTTCACAGTTCATTTCATTCAACATGCATTTATTGAGCAGCTGCTGTGTGGTAGGAACCATGCTATGTACTGACTTTAAAGAGTTCGATGGAAATGCAGAGAATAAAGTCAATGGGAAAAGATACAATTTCCACAACTCCCGAGACTGGAGTTTGAAGTTACTTCTGTAATTGGAAGCCACTAGTTTAAATGGTTGTAGCATATGGTCAGTGTTTACTTAGCTCTATTAGCTAGTTCCCAGAAAGCAGTTTGAATGCTTCTACTGTAATTGGTCAGGGCCGCCTGAATGGCATTGGGGTTGGGATATGACACGTGGGAGAGGGTAGGATGAAGACACTAATCTACTTAGTTCCTTGGGGTATTTTAAATCATGTGAAAGAGTCTTTTGATGGCAGAATACAATGCATGGACCCTTAGATCATTGAAAGGCAGAGTTCTTGTTACTCATAGTTGGTGATAAGGAGGCTACCAGTAGAACCTTCAGGAAATTCTTCCCCAGCCATAGGACAGGATAATAGCAAGCTGAATCTTCAGCAGAGCTTCTGTATGGGAAAGCTGGTTGTTGTGGGTTCCAAGAGTAGGTTGATTTGAAGACTCTGTGGGATCTAGGGTCCAGTCACTGTTGCTGGCTATGTGCTTCTTAGCTCTGGTCCTGGAGCATGGTCCTTATTAGAGGAAATAGTTTAGATATGGATGTAGGCAGCTGCTCTAGAAAAGAAATTAACAAGATTAGAGTTGCAAAAGCCTCCAAACTAAATCAAACCTACACTTTAAAACAATTGTGTTACATAGAGAAGGGCTGTGGGGTGACACACTCCTGTTTGCTAGAATAAAGCAAATGTACAGTCTCTGTGTGGTAACTTCCTTTCCTCTGTCCTCAATTTCTTCATTTAGGTGGCAGAGGCAACTTTGTAGTTCTTGTGTAGAAAAAGAGAGGGCAATCCTGTGGCAGTTTGGGTAAGAATCCATTTTGGCCCTAGCCTTTCAAGGTCAGTGAGGACTCAGGACATAAGAGAACCTGTACTGTAATATTATGTAACTCAGTGGTGTCCCAAATTTTCTGATCAAGGAGATTATGGAGCCACAGAAGAAAGTGATCAATGATGTAGAGTATGCCTAAGGAGAGTCTCATAGAGTGAAAACATTCTTTCAGGGTTTCACAGAGACAAAATTGGTCAAACAATGGCCATGACTCATTCACATGGCTGACAAAGGATCTACAAAGTGTGGGACGGGGTTACAGGATAAATCCTGAGGGGACTTGACTGACTTTATCAGATACAAAAGTTACATTTCTTGTTATATATGTCTTGCTTTATCTTGGTCTTAAGTATCTAGCAGAAAAGTACAAAAATGAGGTATAAAAAGAAAAGCCACATTAATATGCTGAGCTGTGAAGGGCTCAAGTCAACAACCTCTGACATTGCCAGTCCTACAGATAACCACTACTATTATGGCCTACTGGACTTTGTTGGATTACTATGCTGAATTCATTTACCTACAATATTTGAATGGCAGTGTAATACCCGACTCTGACAAAACTAAGCAAAAAAGGGGGATATAAATGAAAGACCATTTTGTACAGAATGTAAATTCTATGCAGTACTTGTAGCCTGGCAAGGTACATGATTACGTTAAAGATGATCCCTATAGACCTAAAGGTGAAGCTACTTATGATAGAAGTACTTCCTAAACATGTGGGATTGCTGAGTATCCCTTGATTTTGTTTGAAATTAATCAAATCATAAGAGATTGGCCTGTTGTAATATGCAGCTCCTGTACAGAATCTTCAGATCTCTGCTGGAGAATAGATGTTAAAGGCAAGCAACCACTTAAGCTGTTTAAACGATTCCAATTAATTTTTTTGTTGTCTGCCCAGTATTACGCTTTTTGTTTGGGTGAACCAAAATAAAATCTAGTGAAGCATAAGAGATATGTGATGGCAGAAAGCAACTCCAACTTTGGAGCTCATGCTTTTTTCTAGAAGCAGCATGCATGACTGAAGTGGTTGGGGACAGATCTCATTTAGACTCTCCTGGTGGGAACTCTATCCAGTGGCTTCAACCATTGGACTTGAGTTCTTCTGTCATAGCAACCTCTGAGTCTGCCACCCTTGTGGCTGGCTGTCACTTGAGTATGCACAAAGGAAGTGCGACTGTGGGACTAGGCACTTGGAAAGAGCAATTAGGTCCACCAAAGCCCCAGAGAACCTCTTTCCCAGTAAAGCTTCTGGGTTAGCCCAGAGATGCAGATCTGAAGTTCAATGAGAAAGACTGAACTGCATTTGTATTTGAAGCATCCAGTGTCCCACAATGCCAAATAGAGTGGTGGCATGTTATTCTTGGTGGATTTTCGGTCTGAAAGCTCAAATATTTCCATCCCTTTCATATCATTTTGATCCCATAATTCATTGTTTATTTAAAAAATCTTTAACCTGCTCTAGAATTTAAAAACAAAAGCAAACCAAATAAAACCATTATTATTGTGTTTATTTTAGCAAGTTTAGTTTTTAAAAAGATAAAAATCAATACTCTCCCTGGAACAGATGATAGCCGGAGGGATGAGATACAGGAATCATAGCTAAATTACTCCTAGTCTGTCTGTGATAGAAAAGGTCAATATATATTTTCTAGAAAGTAAGTGCTCTACTTTCCTCTTGGGAGATAAGAGACTATTGCAGTAGCAAATTACTGGATTTTGTGCCCAAGTTGTTTCAATGTAGAAAGATCTTCCTTTGGTCTGTATTTCTATCCTAACTCACTTCTTGGTAGAGACTTGCCCTAACCTCAATGGTATGGATGGTTAACTATAAAATTTGTCTGAATAATTCAGAGCTAAAACACCCATGTGTCAATCAGGAGCGACAGGGTTGTGGTGGTATAATAAAAAGTCCCACTCATACTTCCCTGAAATCTAAACGTTTAACTCCTGCTCATATTACGCATTCACTCATATCAGTCAGTGCTCACTAGAGAAGTAGATGTAATACAAAATATACAACAATGTAAGAATTTACAAAACCAGCATATGATGGCCATGCACAGAGTATGATGTTGCAGAGTGGAAAAGGTCTGTTTGCATGCTGCAGGATTGAAGATTCTAGCTGTAGGCCTGAAGAGCATGGGACATCCTGTGAAAGCTCATAAGGGGAGGCCTATAGGACCTGCAGTGCAAGTGTTTGTGCTGGACGCTCTGCGCAGGAAGCCAGGAGGCAGCATTCAAGGTGAAGATGAGCTCCTCTGAGAAACATAAACAAGAATTTCTTCTTCATTTCCTTTTTATACCATTCTAGTGACAGGCCAGGCTGAGTCTTCCACAGTGGAAGATGCCAGTCCTATTTAGTTGGGCTTTTCTTACTCAACTTGACACTGTCAGTTAACTATCACACCACTGAAGACAAGTAGGGTCTTCTGCTCATTGGAATTACTGAGACCTAAGCGAAGATCCCATCTCAAGGCACAGTCATGACCACCAGCCAGTGGAGGGGGGAGCAAGTTAGGGTGAGTCTCCTTCTTAAAGCTTTGCCTAAAAGGCTTCAAGCCATACCACACTGACATTGTATTTCACTGGCTCAAACTAGACGTATGTCAACTTACCTTCCACATGCCCAGAAGGAAAAGAGAAGTGTACTATAGAGGTTTCAGTCCATATTCAGGTGATTCCAAGACAGAGTGGCACAGGACACAGACACCCTTTCATGATGGTTGCAAAGGGCAAGAGAGCAAATGGAAGAGTAGCAGCAACAATGGCAACATAGAGGAAGTGTGTCTCTCTGTCTCTCTTATGTTATAGTTAGGCTATCCACCCTAGGCTGGGTGGCACTCACACCCATAGTCCCAGCTGTAACGAGACCCATAATCTGAGTGGATCATGAGCCAGTCTCAAATTCTAGCAGTCCCTGCCACATGAGGCTTTTTTGGGGGGGGTCAACTAGACACAAAGGATGACAGGGCTACATCTCTGATACAATGTGCTAATGTCTTCCTCTCCACATGCTCAACAATGCTGAAGTTTTCCTTGCAAGAGGGATCTCCCTGCTTCTCAAGATGGTTAGTGTGACATTGGACAGCATTTGTTAAATGACAAGGGAATATCTATTTCTGACAAAAGGAAATAAAAGAAGGGGATACAAATGAAGGACCATTTTGTATCTGTCTATACAAAATAGTTAGGATAGATATACAACTACTTTCTCTTAATTCAATGAGAAGAAAGACTTGTACTAATAGAGTTTGGACAGGATATCATGTCTGCATCTTATACTATGAATAACCACTATGAAGACAACAATATGCATGTATTAATTATTGAAACTGTCCTACTGATTGGTTTTGCAACTGTCTCATTTCTATTTGTTTATTAATAAAAATTAATTTTAAAATGAATACAGATGAATTAGAGAGAGACAGGGAGGGAGAGAGGAGAGAGAGAGAGAGAGAGAGAGAGAGAGAGAGAGAGAGAGAGAGAGAGAGAGAATCACTTGCAGAAGCTTGAGTTCTGAAACTTGGTCTCATCCTCAGTTCTCTGGCTGTGGAGCTCACACAGGCCATGGGGCTCACACAGGGAAGTTTGCTTCCTCATCTGTAAAAAAGGCTTACCATTATTCTTACTCACATTTAAATTTAGGAATAAATGAATGGAATGCAATAAAGTTTTGAAAGCCCCAACATGGTTGACACAAAATTGAAAACAATACATTTTATTTGCTCTTACACAGGCATATTGTGTATGAAAGGTAATGTTTATATGTAAAATTTATTATTGCTCAGCTAATTGTAGATGGAAAAAATTGACTATGAGCACAGTTTAAAAATATACTAACATTTTTTGTTAGTGGCTATGGAAAATCTCACCAATGAAGTGGCAAAGATCAGTTATAAATTGTTCAATTATATGATACATTCATTTATTTAAAAATAGATGGATTTTTGTTTTTATCCTTTCTCTACTTCTGATTGCCTGGCTGGACTTCATCTGGTTTCCACACTTTGAGAACTTTGAACTATTCTTCATGCCTTAATTTTTCTCTTTTTTCATTCCCTTGAGTGGCCTATATTTACCCTAGAGAGTATAATTTATCACATGGAATTGCCTAAGATTTTCAGTCCCTTGGGAGTATTTTTGAATGCCACTGTATCCAGCTTCAGCTTTTCAAACAATTGAATGGATAACATGTGAAGCATCTATGTAGTCTGTGGTGCTTAGTAAGTCCTCAGCATATGTTCACTTTTCTCCCTTTCCCTCAGGTTATCTTGGAGGACAATAGGACCTCTGGTTCTCACTGTTTAAACTCAGTATGCTAAATGAAATTATGAAACATGTTGCTTGTCATTGCCCTTCATAAAATATGACTGTCATTTCGGACAAAATGGCTGAAAAGACATCTGGCTATTCTCTGTGAGTTATGATGACATCGCAAAGCAATGGCCATTTGAAGAATGGCTAAAGACATTCAAGAACAGTGGATGAGTGGAAATCACAAAGAGACCAAGAGAATGCCACAGAGGAAAGGGGCAGGTATCTTTCTGAGGTATTTTTGTATATAGACTGATATATAATTCATGCTTACCACCAAAAGTATTTTGTTGAGTATATGCAAGATTTTATGACTGTATTAGTTAATTGGACAAAGAATCTGGAGAACTTCTCTCCAGGAGCATGAAGAACTCCCTGGAGCCAGCTTCCCAACCTTTCAAAGAGACTTCTCTGAAGTCTCACTCTGGGCTGATCAGGCTTTTTTGCATCTGGTTGTTGGGTCAGAAATAGAAAAGATCCCCACATCTGTTCTTTTGGATACAGTCACACAAAGAAGCCAATGAGCTGGTGTGATCACTCTTGACCTTGCTGATTCAACTTTGAGATCAGCTTTAGCTTAGAGGTACCTTGCTCCATTCCAATTAACAAACATTTTAGGTCTGGGATTTTGATCACAAGTCCATATAGAGTGTTCTTAATTTTTGGACCAGTTGGCTCTAGGAAGCAGGAAAAGGCCATGTGATGTTGGGAATGGTCAAGGATCCCGCAGCACTCGGGTAATGCTAGATGCCTCCCAATAAATTCCTGGATAACTCTACTTTGCTACTTTATTGTTACCCTGAATTTTCATGTTGGTGAAGCAAATTACATTATCTGAATTGTTATTTATGATAATTCTGTGATAGATGATTGGTTTATTGCAATTCAGTGAACCAAGGTGCTCAGCATGACATTTAAGGTTGAAGTTAGCATTCTGTGTTCAGTGGTCTTTCTGCTGTTCCTGTCTACCTAGCTCGGTCTGTTTTCCCCCAGAAGATGAAAACAGTCACAATGCAGAGACTACTGCTGCTGTTGAACTCTTCTAGGGGCCATGGTAGAAGCTCTTCATTTTTCCCATGTGGGTTGTCATTATCATTTGACCATGTTTTGGAGGTAGAACAGCACTGTGGCCTCAAGGGTTGATAGAAAGTTACCTATGACGACTGAGAGCTAGTGCTGCTTTTCACTCCAAGTGTACGCATCTTCCCATTGTCCCATGTTGTTTCCAGCCTACAGTCACGAGGTCAGCTTGTTCACAATTCCCATGTGTTATCCAAACCCACACAGGGAAGTTTGCACTGATAGCCACTGACTCCCTGGAAAAGAAAATCAACTGAAAGCCTCAGTTCAGAGTACTTAATCTGCACATAGTGGCTTTCCTTCAAAGAGTACAATGTGAGCAAGGGAAACAATGACAGTAGGGAAAAGTGCTTCAAAGTCAATGTAAAGTGTCAATAGAGTAGCTGTAAGCCATGGTGATAGAGTGTATCATAGATATGATGTGATGATAGTGTTGCGCTACCTGTGTGGTCTTCTTCCTAAACTGATAACCTCCATCTGATTATAAGGACAATTCTACTTGAGCAGTCTGCCAAATCCCTAACTGGTGCTCCTTAAGCTGTCAAGAAGTCTTGTGAAACATCCAAGAGAAGCTGAAAGAGACATCTTACTGACTAAATGAGATTTGGATGGTGTCCTGAGCTAGAAAATAGATCTTGGGTAAAAACTAAAGAAGCTCAAATTAAGTGTGGATGGTAGTTAATAAGCAAGTGTGATAACTGGTTATTTATGATGTCAAATTTCCTATACTAATGGAAGAGATTGACAGTACAGGAAACTGGGTATGGGATATGTGGGAACTCTGTAGCATATGTAAATCTTCTAAAAAATTTAAGCTATTTTGAATTTTGAAAACTATTGTGAATACTCAACTCAGTGCTTGATGCATTTATCTATCCAGTTGTTCATTTAATCACATTTTGAGAACATAATTTAAATTTATAATTGAGAAAATAAAACTAATCAAAGGTTAAAAAATTTAAAATACACTTCTTGATTATAGCCTACTGACAATTCAAAGGAAAATATGGAAACAAACACGGAATAAAGAGAAAATGAGGAGCTGTATAGCTGTGGCAGTAGTACACAGAGAAGAAAAAGGGAAGAGACAAGGACTTGGTCATAGATTTAGAATCCAACCAGACACAGAATAGAGGTTTAGATACCAATTCCAATCAATGAGACCTGGAACCAGCAATATTCACATCTTATGCTTATTTGAGGCTGGGATTTCTGCATCATATAACCCACTTTAAAATCACATTTTACAGAATGATTTAAACATTCCTTTCAAAAACTGCTTGAAACCACTTTATACTGAAAATAATAAACTGAAATTTCTGTTGTCTAATAATATTTGTAGCCAATAAATGATCACTCTGGGGATTTAAGAATATTTTACATTAAACCTAAATACACTGCAAAATTTTACTGATTTCCAACTTATACTTTTATTAAAACAAAACAAGTAAAGATGAGCAAGTTAAGTTGCAATGTCTGTTATTTAGAAAACTCATGTCATAATTTCCACTGAAGAACAGGTATTCTTTCCATAAGAGTATTATCACTATTTGTTGAGGATGAGGACTATCTAGCAGGATGGTTATCTTGGGGTGACACACTTTTTTTTTTTACTTAAAGAGAATAG
Organism: Ctenomys sociabilis; assembly: GCA_004027165.1. Taxonomy (NCBI): domain Eukaryota; kingdom Metazoa; phylum Chordata; class Mammalia; order Rodentia; family Ctenomyidae; genus Ctenomys; species Ctenomys sociabilis. The sequence continues at coordinate 75,459 of PVKA01002051.1, forward strand.
AACATAATAAAAAAGATATTAGAAATAATACAAAATTTCACTAAACAAAATGATAGAAATTAGACAGTGGCTGCTGTATTTCATATCATTGTCTTCAAATGAGTTGCTCAGATTACCAAATATAAGCATAGAAAATTGCTCAAAAATGGATCAAAAATTAAAAAAGAAGAAAAATGCAAGCATTAGCTATTCCTTTCAATAGGCCAGTAGCATACACTCAGTGCTGTCAAGTCAGAAGGGACTTTAGACTGGGGATGCAGCTCAGTGGCATAGAACTTGCCTGGCAGGCACAAGGTCCTGAGTTTGATTCCCAGTAGCAAAAGTAAAAAGAAACACAGGCACACAAAAAAGAAAAGAAAAGGAAAGAAAAGAAGGGATTGCAGGCATAACATTTAATTTGCTGTATTGATGGTGTTTGGCACATAGGCTAAACTTGAATACCGTAGGCCTGAGTTTGTGGGTGTCGCTAAGTTTCCTCTACTTTTTGCTCAGAAACAGAATAACAGACGGATCGTTGCTTGGAGCTAAGCATAAGCGGAAGAGCTAAGAAATCAGACAAAACTGCCATCACAATTCCATTGAATTAGTCTTTCTAATGGTGGTTTATGTATTAGTCAGTGAGATGACTCTTGCTTACCAATTATGTGCACTCTTTCAAAACGTCTTGTGCTCCCCTCCTGTTATGTCTTGTTTGTAGTTTACTGAAGCTTGTAACTATTATTTTTTTCCTTACTGAAACAAGAAACATCCTCTCTATTATATCTTTGTTAACTTTAAGCGGTTGAATGGGATCCTCTTTTTAAAGGTTTTTCCAATGCTATGATTTCCCTTTTCTGTGGATGAATCCCTGACTTGTGGCACAGCGTTCATTTCAGGAGTTCATTCATTTGATCCCAAGGTAGCTCCTTTAATATTGCTGTTCTCCGTTTTCTTTTATTACAGGTATTTCTCGTGCATTTGGAATGCATTTTCAAGTAATTTTGAAATAGCTTTGTATTTTCTGCCTATCTAAAAATGTCTTTATGACAAGGATAATTCTTGACTGATAGTTTGAGCAAATATAGATTTAGAATAATGTGTAAGTCTGAAGACATGACTCTATTATTTCTTAGCAGTCAATTTTTGATGATAATTCTAATTCTTGTTTCTTTGTAAAAAAAGTTTTATTTCTGTGTCTCTAATAACTTTGAAGATATTTTTTGCTACTGAGATTTCATTATATATTTTATTTATTGTGTTTAAAAGTCAATGGGATCTTTCCATCAGAAGTTTCATGTTTCTTTGATAATTTACTTATTTATTTATTTATTCTTTTATTTTATTTTATTTTTTATTTTTGGCAGAACCGGGGATTGAACTCAGGCCCTTGTACTTGCCAGGGAAGCACTTATACCACTGAGCCATTTCCCCGGCCCTCTTTGATAATTTAAAATTAAATTTTAAGATTGTGTGTGGTGGCACGTTCCTGTAATCCCAGCACTTGGGAGGCTGAAAACAGGAAGATTACTATGAGTCCAATCTGTGTAGTGAGACCCTATAGACTTTGTCCTAAATACATAAAAAACCCTAAATTTTAGTAAATTTCTTTCTTTCCACATTTTAAAGGAGGTGGCTATGGAGCTTTCTAGGTTTATCACCTACTTTATTAATTTTCTCCTTTGTGATATATTTCTATGCTGTGTAGACTATTTTGAATTTATATTCAAATTTTTCTTGTATCAAATTTAATAAATTATATTTATTAAATGATAAATTATATTTTTAAGTTCCAGGGACTTATTTATTTCCTGACTGTTCCTAATTTTATTTCAATGGATTCAACAAACAGGGTCTTTCTAATGGGTTTATGGATAGCTATGCTCTCTTTCTTGACAACTTCTTCCCCTTGAAACAAGTATATTTGTTCAACTTAAGTTTTGTTTTCTGTGTTGTGTTGTTCAATTATCCACTAATTCTTGGTGGAATTTTCCTATCTATGATTAAAAAATAAAATGCTGAGTGTAGTTGGCTGGTTCATTTTTCCTGTCTTACTGAGCGTTTCTCTATCTGTATTAAGGTGTCTTACCATATTCAGGCTGCTGTACCAAACCTTTAACATGGATACTTTGCAAACCACAGAATTTATTATGCACAATTAATGCCCAAATTCGAGGTACAGGCTGACTTGACATCTGGTGAGTGCCCACACCTGTGGATGACACCTTCTTGCAACTTCATATTGCACAGCTGGATTCACTCTTTGTGGGACAGAGGGCTTAAGATTTAATCACTTTCCGGGGTCTTTGCTGTGATAGCGAAGCTTTGGTTGCATCATATGAATGTTGTGAAGCAGAAAAAAAATCAGACTGCAGCAAAGCCAGTATGATAAAGTCCTGGCTTTCCCTTGGAGTGTGTGAGCTGGCCACATCCCTTCCTCCATCCCCCTCCATGTTGCAATATGGGGAGCTTTGCAGTGCAGGCAAACTATCCAGTCTGGAGCACAATTCTCTCCTGGTCACTCAATCACTTGCTTTTAAGGTACAATCTTAATGAACCTTGATTCCATCATTCAGCAATTGAATGGAGAAATCTCAGGGTTTGAGAGAGGGCACTGGTGCCCCAGCCCTCCCAAGGATCCTTTCTGCTTCTGGGCCTTGAGTTTCTGCACTTCAGGGAAGCTGGGTCCATCCTCCTCCAGCCTTCTCTGTGTGTATTGCCACTATTGTCATTCTAAAATTTTATAAACAAATATCTCCCCCAGCCCACCAAATCTCTGTCCTTTAGTTTTTATTTTAAATTTAACTTATCTTCATTATCTGACTGTGTTACCATTGTGCCATTATTTTCCTAACATACTTGTAGTCCTGGCTTTATTTACTTTCATATTTCCAATGGGAATATTTGAAGACAAGAATGTAATTGGATACATTCATTCCATCATTAAGAATCAGAGACCATTTTAGTTTACCCTTAATCATCCAGATAGCATTAAACCTAGGACCATTTTTAACCTGTAAGTGAGAAAATGAAAACAGGGTGGTTCATTAGATATTCTAACCTAGAGAAAATTTTTATGTCAAACTATTTAAAAGAGTAGCTTTAATTCCTGTACCTCCACTGTCTAAGCTAAGACGTCTATGACCAAAGTTTTGAGTCTTTCTGCCCCTGTCTCTCTGCTCATGAGACTAGTTCCTCCTTCAAGGAGTGGTGTGAGAATTAAAAGAAAGCTTTGTACTTCGCACAAAGCAGGCCCTCAACAAATAAATGGACTTCAGCTTTCTTCTTGAAGGGGCATTTTGCTGTAGTTTTGTTGAAAAGCTGCAGAGAATCTAAGGCACATATCAACTTTGATATTCTTACAACAAAGAATCACACACATGATCTGAAAAAAGATAGACTAGTTGGCTGGCCTCTCAAGTCAGGCAGGGACAAGGCTAGAAGGAGTTTTGAACTCACTCCATGTAATCACCTGGCTTCACCCAGTAAAACCATGGCTCAGCTGTGGGAAGGCAGGCTCTTCATGCTGATGTCCGGGTCTCTTGCTTCTCCATGGAAAGGAATGGGAGGCACCCCGTGCTCGTCCAGCCCTGCTAAGGTCCCCTCATTTAATTTCCTCACCAGAAATGGACTACTATGATCTATGTCTTATGAAGAGCAAGGCTGGTTGAATGTAGGTGGTTAGCTCATTAGGTGGGGCTGGATTCTAACACCAGCATGACTAGTGAAAACTCCTAGTCACTCATCCTAAATGCTTCAGGAAATTGCAACATTGGAGACCAACACAGAAACTGCCCATCAATCCATCACAGCATCATTTTCTTCCTGCCTTGGAATATGCCATGATTTCTTGAGCTGGGCTTCAGGTAAAGCCATCAAGTTTCAGTCAGTAGGTTTCCCTTCTGGACAGTTACTGCCTAATATCTCTTTAAGCTTTCTCTTTCCCTTTTGCAAGTTCCTGGAATTGAACATATGAAGCTCAGTTAGCATAGGAAAAAGGCTACTGTTTGCACTGGAGCAACACACACAGCTTTACCATATGGAGCTCGCCTTCTATCCTAGTTGCTCCCAGGGATTTTCTCTACTGACTTAACAGGGCTCTCTGTCCTCCATTTCCTCATGCCTGGTTAATTTAGTTCAGCTTGACATTCAATACATGAGACTTCTGTTTTCTATATAAATCTCTAGACATTTTATGCACCAATAATGTCCAAAGAATCCATGATATCTTTTATTTCATAGTAATTACAACTGACTTCTTTCCTGGACCCTTCTCCAAAAAGAGACCACCTGTTTGGAGTGTCTCGGCTGTCCCTTCTTCTCTGATGATGTAGGTGAATCTACAAAGTTCCCAGTTTGTCAGGCTGCACGGGAAAGGTGAGTGTCAGGTTTTTAAGTTAGTGTTTGCTGGAGGAGTAGTCAGGGGAGGTGAGCTGTTGATTTTGATTAGAGTGGTGATGAGTGAAGATAAAACTGATATTTAGCTTCTTTTAGACTACACTAAGCTTGCAGAGAAAACTTAAAAGTGAATTGCTTCAGTTCTGGTTTGGTTGGGGCAAAGGAAATACTCATCAAACACAACCAGAATCTGCCGTAATTCTTTCTCAATTGACTGCTGTTTCATCAAATAAAGGATTCATTCATTCGAGGTGTTTCCTGAAGCAAATCTGAAATCGTATCCCACCACTCACTCGCTCACACACATATTGGCAAGTTCATTCGCCACTGTTCTTAGCTAGAAAACCCTGGCTAAGGAGGGTCCTGACCATGTCCTAAGCAACATGTCTACCATCTTCGTGTCACTTCTTTAGCCAGTGAAAGATGTGCATTCGCTAGGAAAAGAAAGGAAACCATATCTGTTAGATAGCAGCACATCTAGATTAACGATATGCTTTGAATGCTGCAACCAAATGTGCGATATTTTTTCCTAATTAAACTCACACCCCTCTTGGAGGAAAAAAAATGAAGAAGAAAGAAGAGGAAACAGCTTCAAGCGATAATTATCTTTTCTTTATTTGTCAAAAGTGAAATAAATAATAGGAAAGCAGCAATTCATCCCATCAGCAAGCCGGAATATTGTTAATTATTCTTGGAACACACACACTTACTGACCTGAGCATCTCGAGATGGACTGATTTGCAATAACGAATCCTCGCAGTCCAGCCTGAGTGGATGTAGGCTAGGACTCCCAGGGCTGCCTTCGAGCTGCAGGAGAAGTAGCAGCCTTTTATCAGTAGATGGGAGTAGAGCAGCGCAGATGGAACTGGCCAGGAGGCCGGTCCAGGAAACATCTCCCCCATCTACGCACGTGCGCACTGGCTGAGCAGCAGGGAAGAAAGGATGGTCCCGCGGGAGGCTGAGGGTCACATGACCCAGGATTCCAACTCTGCCTCACACTGGGCTGGCCGGATCCCTTGCACTTCAGGAAGTGATTTTTTACCTGGCTGTCACTTCAGTTCAAACTTTGTAAATTTGATGAGGAAAGGATACAGTTATTAATTTTAGCTTTGATTTTTTCCTAACCCATTCTAGGTTCCCTTTTTTGCTAGTTCCCTCTCCTGTCTTTCTTTCTTCCTCTTTTCAATCTAGCTACAATTCCTTCTGTAGCTGTCAGACATTTTCAGACAAAGTACAACGTAATGCTGGATGTATTCTTGTAAAAACTGAAAATGTTCTTGAGAAGTACATGAACTTGATTCCTTTTCTGTAAAGCATGAAAAGAAAGGAAGCCATAGTCTTTAAAAACAAACAAACAAACAAAAAACTTGTATATATATATATATTTTTCCTATTGGAAGGACAACAGATATATTTAGTTTATTGGTTTGGTAGTTAAAATGTATGGGAGCATAGGTAGAAGCAATTTTAGTACACATGCTGACGTCAGCCGTGAGGGGCTCAGACTCCTCAGTGCCGGTGTGTTAGCTAACCTCAGAGAGACCTCAGAGAGGGAAGAGACTCTTGCATGCACTCCCCTTTTGGTCTGCTCATCCATCAGGCTCCCCTTCATCGCTTGCTCTCTCGCTGGCAGTGTTGGGACTAGAAACAGGACCTTTGCCCTGAGCTACACCCCCATCTATTATTATTATTACTATCATCATCATCATCCATTATTTATGATGATGATTTATTAGTATTAGTGTTTAGTTTGAGATGGGGCCTTCCTAGTTTATCCAGGCTAGACTCAAATTTAGTATCCTCCTGCCTGCCTCCCTCACTTCGCTTGGCTCTTCCCGCTTTTGTCTTGCTGGGGCCACAAAAAACATTTTTTTAATATTGTATTTGATTATCAGCATATGCTGCTGTAAGAAGCATAGTATTTATTTTGCTGTTTCAGAGTCACCGGTTCTCACTGAAGTTTTTGTCTCCCCTCCACCACAGAAGATGCTTACTATTGTTTAGGGGCATGTTTCCTAATTTACATAAATTAGGCTGTGGAACTTATTCTGTTTTTCTTTTTCCCAATTCAGCACCATGCTTTAAAAATCTGTCATGTTGCAGTGTGCACATTCAGTCTGCCTTCAGCGGCTGCAATGTGTTCTCCCTGGGTATATTCTGCATATCTGGGCGGGCATGGACACCTAGACAACTTAGGGCTTTCTGGTCACATGTCCTGCTACGGTTAGCATTCTTACCGATACCTCTTCTTGCGAACTTGTGTGAAGCTCTGGGGATATATTCCCAGAAGCAAGACTCCTATTGAATCTGATATCGCTTTGGCATTATTTAGACAACAAAGGTCTTCTTTTATATTTTTTATTAGAATTAAAAATTATTATTTCTACTTTTAGAATAGAAGCTTTGTATATAATTTTCTGATTCCTAAATATTTTTATAAATTTTAGAAGTGGCTTTTTTCTAAAAATTATATTCTTTAGGGGGCCAGGAAGATAGCTCAGTAGAATAAGCACTTCCCTGGCAAGTATAAGGGCCTGAGTTCAATCTCTGGTTCTGGAAAAACATTTATCTATATCTATGTCTATGTCTATGTCTATGCCTATCTCTATCTATCTATCTATCTATCTATCTATCTATCTATCTTCTTTAGATTGTTATTGCTTGTGTAGAAAAATGTTATTTAGTTTTTGTAAGTGAATCTATAATCAGGAATTTTGTTAAAAATCTTTGTTTATTGATAATAAACATGTTGCCTTCAAGTATTGACAATTTGTCTCTTTATTCTTATACTTGTGTCTAACTTTCTTAAGACATAGGCAGGGATCTCTATACTAAGCAACAGAAGTAATCGTTGCAATTTTTGTAGTTTTCCAGCTGAAGGAAATGTCCAATTTTTCCATTAATTATAACATTGTTATAGGTTTTGATACCTACAGTTTATCAATCTCAGTTGATTCTATTTCCTTTTATTTTTGGAGGGCTAAGACATTCTACTTCTATACTATATTAAGGTAGTAGAGTCCATTAATAGATTGATTTCTCAAATATTAACCTGTCTTTACATTACTGAAAGAGATGCTGTTTTTTTTGGAAGGTGTCAGGAGCAGTCCCTCAGTGTTACATTCTCTTTGAATGTCATGCTAGTATATTTTTCAAAAATTATGTGTATATTTGAATTTGTGCATTTATTAAATTAGTTTTCCATCTCCTTTGTTTTAAGTCTTCAATTGGATGCTGGGGATCAATTGTATATCTCTTCCATAAAAATTGTACTTTCAGAAGAGTCAGTGACTTCCACTGTTGGCCATCTTTGTAGCATGGCTATTGGCCATTAGGCTGAGGCAGGAGGATTGTTGTGAGTTCGAGACCAGCCTGAGCTACAAAGTGAGCTTAAAGCCAGCCTGAACTGCATAGCGAGACCCTGTCTCAAAAAAGACCCAAAAAAAAAAAAATGATGGAGAAGTGGGGTGGAGAAAATGATAAATTATGGAGAAGCAACAAGGCCTCTGCTCATATTTGTCCCATCATAAAAGGTCAGTTGTAACCTGTGCCTGTCTTTTAGGACTCTTCTGAATGGTACCCAGATCGTAGGAGCTGGAATCCAACTACAAGGGCATCCATCCAGTTTCACTCCTGATCATACACAGATTTGTTTAATTCATTAAGGAGATTAAAAAAAATATTAGTTTTACTTGTTTATTGCTGATTGATTTTAGTCATATTGGCCCAGTTCTATACCAATTAGGACAATAAACAAACACTTGGAAAACTAAGAGTTTTAAGATCCCACCTGACTATTATTGAAATAAGGATGATATAACTCATCTCTGATAATGGGGTTTTCATTTGAAAACATATCAAACTTTGACATGTTATGCTCTTGAAGGAAGGAGGACTTCAAGAGGGAAGACTCCAATTTGGAATGTGAGCAAGGAATTGTAGATGCAAATTACAGTGCACCCAATACATACACCAAAGTACTGTGTTACAGATGTAGTCAGAGTGGGTTTTATTCTGAAAATAGGTAAGGAAGGAAATAACAACTTAGGATACCTGAGATAAAGTAATTGGATTTTCTGATTTCTTCTCTCACCTAATTGGATGTGCAAATGATCTGTCTACATAATGAGTTCATGCCCAGGATGCTTCTGGACCACATTTGTATGCTGTGAGCATGTGCATGTGTATGAATTTGCACCACGTCATATAGCATTTACTTTCCTGCAGCAAGATCTCAGTTCCTCCAGAACAAAAAGAAAGAAAAAAGCCCTCTTAATTGTAATGGTCTTTGCAATATTTCCACGCAGTTTTCTGGTCCTTTCTGTTGACCTGTCACAAAAGCAGGGATTGCATGGGGTGGCTCCTATGAAAGTGAGATGTCAGAGGAGTTTTTGCTGTGCCTGGTGCATCCTTGGCACCCAACCATGGCTACTTGATTATATGTAGCAATATAATATTTTGCCTGTGTGTGTTTCTTTCACCTGGCATTTCAGATGTCTTGGTATCTTTTGAGCCTCTCCTGCATACTGAGGCTGCTAAGTGTAGGCTGGACTCCGATCCCATGGGAAAATCTCTCAGTAGTCTGGAAGCTTTTAGAGATTTGCATTTCAATATCATTCCGCATTTTCCTAAGAGATGAACTATATTACAAGGTAGATTTGCCTTAATGGTCTCTTCTTATTCTTTCTTTTTCCATATGAAGTTGCTGCAACTTTGGAAAGACCTAACCCAGGTCAGAGGGCAAGAGTAGAGGAATGTAAAAGTGTCTCAGGAGGTAATTTTATACTTGGATTTTAGAGAGATGCCAGGTTAGTGTAGGAAGAAGGGAGAAGGACACTCTAGGAAGAGAGGGTAGCAAAGTCAAAAGGGGAAAGGTGTGAGAGGAGGTGGCCCATGGCAGAAGTAAAAGCAATGGCGTGTGGTAGCAAAGGTGATGACTTAAATTTAAACTTGTATTTTCATTGCCATGACAGGACAATGCCGTGTCTTGGGTTCTGGGTCCTTACACTCTCTGACTTTGAACTTCTCTTGTCCTCTTGAGAAGCTGGTTGGCTTCTCTCTTCCTAAAACTTAGTATAGGGTCAATCTCAGCAGAAAAAAAAAATGTAACTTGGGATATCCTTTTACACCTTAGATTATCATCCTTCCCTACTTCGCTTATTTAAGTAATCTTTTCAATAGTAGTGTTAAATGAAACTAATAAATAATGAGGGGGAACTAGGTTGGCTGGAGGAACCCAGGTACCTGGCCATTTCCAGCGGGGACTGGTGCAAAGGTGATTGGAACTTGGGCTCCCAAGCTTGGCTGGAGGAGTGCAGGCACCTAGCCCATGGCCCACACTAAGTGAAGCTCTTGGGACCTGGAAATCAGACTGGCCAGAGGAATACAAGGGACAACATACTGAATACAAGCTTCCAGTTTACAATTGCTTGAATATATAGCTATAGATTTTGTTCTTATGGTCTAAAGTACAAAACCAGTAGTTACTGAAATTTGACAAATCAAAGCTTGCCAATTTCTAAATTTTTCTTGACATTTTTGCTAGAGCTACCATTTTCCAGTAATTGGACAAAATGACTAACACAAAGGGCAAGAGGAGGGGAGCCTGGTATGTTTTCCAGACCTTTTTAGAAAATATGGGGTTGTTCCTTTGGCCACATACATTTGAACCTGCAAGAGGGGTGATACTGTAGACATCAAGGTACTGTGCAAAAGGAATGCCTCACAAATGTCACGATGGCAAGACGGGAAGCCTCTACAACATTACCCAGCATGCCATTGGCATTGTCGTAAACAAGCAAGTTAAGGGCACGATACTTGCCAAGTGGATTACTATACATATTGAGTACATTAAACACTCAAAAAGCCATGATATTTTCCTTAAACATGTCAAGGGAAAATTATTAGAAAAGGAAGGAAGCTGAAGAGAAAAGTACCATGGTTCAACTGAAGTACCAGCCTGCCCCTCCCAGAGAAGTGCACTTTATGAAGACCAATGGGAAGGATCCTGAGTTGTTGGAACTGACACAAACTGGGGATGTTGCTCTGTCATTCAGTATCTAATTGGCAACTTAAGTGTTGTTCTAGGTCCTACATGAAAATATAATCATCCTGTGTTGTAAGGGTGGTTTTCTTAGTTGAGCCTTCTTAACTCAGAAATATTTGCAGCAGATTTTCACTATACCTAGTAGTTGTATCTAATCTTTACTCCTCAGCATTTTTCTTGCTGAATAATATTTGCTGAGGTATTGTGCAGGTGTATACCTAAATATTCAAATATTTATATTGGTTTGAAGATCCTATAAATCACCATGGTGAAAAGATGTATCAAAATAAATGAAAGCTACTTCAGAAAAAAATGCAAGTCCATTTCAGTTAAACAATTTGTTTAAAGCACACAAAAAATGAATTTTTCTTGATATTATCATTATTCCTAGTTGTGCTACTGTAGCTAAGATGTCATATTTGTTGTAACCACTTATTCTTCCTTGGGTAACAATATTGGGCAGTGCTGGGGCAGTAACTTCACCATATCCCTACACCTGAAGACAGAGGACAGTGGCAAATGGAAGCCAAGATCCCACTTTCAATTAACTGTGAAGGCCGAATCTCAGGACAGACACAAACCACAGATTTCCAACACATACAAGATGTCCCTGAAGGACACTTCTTAGAGTGACCTTGATACTAGCTACTTATTACCAAAATTGCACAGGGGTTTTCACAGAAGTGAAAATAAAGTTATTTTTTATTTTTGAAATAGAAGATGAAAAGATGAAGGAGAAAAAATGCAATCTCGGGCCCCAAGCCCATTCAGAACAAGTCTGGGAGACACTGGAATACAGGTAATTAGAAGTTATGTACCTGAAATCTCTGAAATGATTGCAACTGGAGTAAGGAAACAGCTGCAGATAGGTATAGAGGAAATCATATCAAAGATAATCTCTCAGATAAAAAAGAAATGATAACCATAATGAAAGAATTACCAAGCAGATCTAAAGAAGATTTTCATAAAAATGCAAGACTATAGACAAATAATGGAAACCTTGAATAAACAGCATAGGAAAGGAGAGAATGCATGAAACAGATTCAAAAAGATATCAAGAGAATTAAAAAAAATTCCATTAAAATCTGACAGAACCATTTGAATGCAATCAAAGTTAGATTTTCAAACCCTGAAGATATCATTACAGCTAGTGACCAGAAAAGAAAAGTTCTCTTAAAAGTAACAAGGAAATAACTCAACATCTACTATATGACAGAAAGATGAGCAAAGTAAGACTGGTAGGTACCAATGAAAAAGAAAGAGTCAGCACAAATGACATAAAAAATCATTTGCAGAAGTATTAACAGATTTCCCAAGCATGGGGAAATAATCTGACACACAGATAAGTAAGGTATGTAGAACTTCAAATAGCATCAACCAAAATAAATCTATACCAGACATATAATCATCAAGATCTCAGAAATTCAGCTGAAGAACAACTTATCAAATGCTGTTGGAGAAAAGAAACAGCTCACTTTTAAAGTAAAGCCCGTCAGAATTATGTCACATTTTTTAAGGCACACCATCAAGTCAAGAAGAGTTTGGAGTGAAGTCATTCAAATCCTGAAAGAAAACAACTTCCAACCCAGACTGTTGTACCCTTTAAAACTATAGGAGGAAAATATTTTCATGACAAAGAACAACAAAAACAATTTCATGAACAACCCAACCCTTCAAGAGTACTGAAAGATATTCTAGAAAGAAATCAAATTGATCACAATTTCATGAAGAAATAATACCTCTGTGATTCTTAGGTTACAAATGGTTTGTGTTACTTTACAGAAACCCTCATGCTGCTGGTTTCCAGTCGCACTGCTGAAACATTGTCATGGGATGGCCTCATCCCATGTGAGGGTCACTGTCAGAGTTCACTAAGGATCAAGAGGTCAGTTCCTGGGAAAGAGAAATTAGAGAGAGAGAATCCAATATTTGTTGAACATTTACTATGCGCCAGGTGGTATGATGGGCATTTCTTGTATGTTATCTCATTTAGTGCTTACTACACACTTCTGAGGGATGATGTATGTATGTACATATGTATATATGTATGTGTGTATGTAAGTACGTATGTATGTATGTCTGGTGAAGGAAGCTGAGAACGAAAGGAGCTGAACCCAGGGACCTGGTAACAGTCAATCTACAATAAGGGATCACACATTCTCATTTGAAAGTGCACATTCTTTGCACTATATTCATCTGAACAACAATGATGTGCATTTTCCCAATTTGTCCTATATAAAATTTGAAAACTGTACATGTAGGAAAAACCTGTAGATGCTTGTTGAGAGCTAGCATCCTCTCTTACTTTGTTTGACCTCCGAGATCCTCGCCTGGAGTTTGTCACTTGCTGGCTGGGAATGGTGGCTGAACACTTGAGAGGAATGAGAAGAAAGAAAATGAGGAAAAGAGGGAGGAATGAATAAACGATAGGTTATTAGAGGACAACTGCAGAAGAACCAAAGCTTGATGAAGTGTGGCTAGCTGGCTGCTGGAACTGAAATAAAATATTTGGCTTCATCCCTCACCTAAGACTAGAACATCAGGACTCCTACTTTCACATAAGATGGAGTAACAGAACCCAGATCCACCCTGTTACTGGGTGAATTAAAAAAGAAAGAAAAGAAAAGATAAAAGAAAAAGAAAAACATACAAAATATATGAAATAAAAGTGTTCTTTTTGTGACATCAAGTAAGAAGTACTTGATGGTCCCTGGGACAAATGAACCAAGCTAGGTGAATCATATTAATTGCCTCCAACTTGCTGTCTGAAGAGTTTCCAGACTGGAGTAGAATGGGAAACTCTGGGTAGTCCTAAGGGTTTGTGTGAGTTAAGAGAGGAGAGGTAACTGGAGCTCACAGAGCAGTGTATGGAAAAAGAAAGAAGAGAAGAGAGGGTAGGGGAAGGCAGGAGAGGAGAAAAAAGGAGAGGGGAGGGAAGAGGAGAGAAGGAGAAGAGAGGGAGGTAAGCAGAGAAAAAGGGAGAGAGGGAAAGAGAGGAGAGGAAAGAGGAATAGACTGGGTATTTGTACTGCATCTCACTAGTCTTTAGTAGTTACTGTGTCTGAGTAAAACACACAAAGCTTTGAACTGAGAGAACTTAACTAATTAGAAAAATGTAAGATTCCTACAGACCCAAGAATTTTTTCTGTTATCACCATTCAGAATGGAAAACCTCATAATTCAATGGATGAAATGAATAGTGTTCAGAAATATTTTGTGTTATATTGGGGGGAATTTAGCATTGACCTAATTTTTTTTTCCCGAGGTAATAAAACTGAAGAGTAAGATCTGAAAAGGTCAAATTATTTTTATATAACTGTTTACCAGAACAGACTTCAAGAATATTTATAAAGAAACAAAAATATCCAGCGTTTAATGCAGCAAAATTTATGATACTTGACATGTACTATAAATTACTAGTCATGGAAATAAGCAGGAAAGTATGACTCATAAATGAGATGAAAAGCAGTCCATAAAATATTGGGCTACCATGACACACAGTTACTGTTAGTATCCCTCATGTTCAACATGCTGGAAGAAAAAGTAGACACAAAAGTAATGTTGGAGTTATGTATGCACCTTGTACAATACCAAAACGTTATGAAAACAGTTTGCAATGCATTATTTCATCGACTCTGTATGGTTATGGTGTTTTGAAACTGTCTGATTGACATTTGTATTTCAATAAAATAAAAAGAAATGGAAAAAAAAGTAATGTTGGAACCTATTAGCAGACCTACAGTGTATGGAATGCGCTGGGGTGATGAAGAGATTGGTCATCAGAGAAGACAAGATTTCTGACTTACAATTGTAGCAATTGTAATTATCCGAAAGAAAGTAAGAGGTGATTAAAAAAAAAGAAAAAAGAAAATAAGAGGAGAAAAAGGGTGGAAAAGTTCAGTTAACTTTGCTATAACTTCAGTTAGTTTAATATACATATTTTTGGAGAGAAAAAACAGAAGTAAACATCAAAAATACTAGAAGAGACAATCTCCTGAAATTTTCCAAATTTTTAAGGACACTAAAATGATCTAAGATCCTCAACAATGGTGAAACAAAAGAATGATGAAGAAAATTACACCAAATTCTATCATGATTAAATTGTCAAAAACCATGGTAATAAAATAAATTCTAACAGAACTATATAAATAGGGCATAATAGGAGCAGAGAAGCTGTGCTGAGAGTGCCTGTAGACTTCTCATTGGAAAAAATGCACGTCAGAAAGGAGTGGAAGATATTTTTAAAGTACTAAAAGAAAACAAACAAACAAATAAACAAAAAAGAAAACAAATACCTGCTGAGCCAGAAAAAAATACTTTTCAAAACTGAAGGTGAAAGGAAAGCATTTTTAGAAATAGTCGTCTTAAAAAAACTCAAGCCAACTGAGCTGGATTCTGTGGTGTACACCTGTAGTCCCAGCTACATGATCCCTGGAGTTGGATGCAACTTGGCCAAAAGAGTTACATTCCACTCAGAGGGGAAAAAGAAGAGGAGGGAAAAGCAAATGGAAGAGAATAAGTAAGGGGAAAGGAAGGTGGAAAGGACGAGGAAGAAGAGGAGGGCGGGGATTAGGGGAAAGAGGAGGAGGAGGAAATTTTAATCTCTAGCAGAACTTTCTTACAAAAAATGTTTTAAAAATAACAGTGCAGAGGGAAATGATATAGTATTAGGTGAAAATTTGGATCTACTCAGGGGAATGAAGAAGCTCCAGAAATGCTAATTAGGTTAATACATGTAAAAGAAATTGGTTTTCATACTGAAATATCATTACAATATTTGATCTTTCAAAGAAAAGTGTTAATGTGTTGTGAGTTTTATAACATATAAGGATGTAAATGTGACCACAACAGTGCTGATGGAGAAATGGAAACATATTGTTCTAAATTCTTATAAGTGAGGTGAAAGCACACAGAAAGATATACCATGCTGGCACTAACTTTTATAAAGGTGCAGTCACTAAAACAAAAACAAAGTAAATTTCAGATCCAAAGTAAAAAATAATAGGTACAGGGCTATTTTAGACTGATAAAGTGCTGCTTAATTCATCAAAAGGGACACATTTCTGTGCTTTGAAAGCTATCAGAGGGCTCTCTGCTTGGGACAGAGGCAGAAATTTCTCCGACCTCCAGAGCAGCGCACTGGGCCTGTCGGAGGACATCTGTGAAGCAACTCCTTGAACCTCATGGCTCTATGTTCTATAGGAAAGTTGGGAAGAATGACCCAACACAGAGTTGGTGCTTTCAGGGAGGACCTGTAGAGTACATTCTTGCTTCTATGTGGAAAATTCCATGTGTTTTTTAAGAAGAATGAGCATTTGCTAAATGGATGCTGTCCTTTAAAAGAAACCTGCTTAGTGCGTTATGAATATTATTTGTCTAATCTTTTCAGTTGCAAAGATGCCCATGCTATGGCTTTTTGCATTTTATGGATAAGATTCTTGTTCTTTTCCAAACTATAATTCTTGCTAACTTTGAGACTCACTTATTGAGTATATGGAATTTCCCTGTGTATGCTCTGCAAACTATATTCACTTTTTTACTTCAAATTTTCATAGTTACCCTTTATTTGCAAAATTGGTGTATTTAAAACTTAAAATTATTTCTATCTAGCTGTACTGGATGTGTCATTGTAAGCTTCCTTGAAGTATTCTTTACACTTTGGCCCAGGATGGGAATCAATACATAAGAATTAATGCTGTATTAGCCCACTGAAAGAAGATACTGATGTCATCAGTAAAAGACCAGCATCATGTCTTCCACACAGTTGTGTATTTACTAATACACAACTGGCTGGTGATAGTCATTTGAGTGACATGTTTGTGATTTCATCCTTCTACTCTGTGTAAGTACATAAGGCTGAAGAAGATTTTTGGAAAATATGTCTTTCCTCTTAGAAGATGTTGATCCCCAGTAGAAGTTCCAGTCACAGTGACCTTTGGGGCCTAGAGGACAGCCACATTCACTGGGAATCACCTACACTGCCTGCATGGCATTTTCATCCATCACATGAGAGAAGCACGCGAGTCAGCAAACCATTGCCACTAAGATCACTCAAGGTCCATGTAGGCGAATCCAGTGTTAAAAACTCCCAGAAAAGATTTCAAGCCAGAGACATGGTAAATGGTGTGACGACTGGGAGACCAACGCTGGAAATAAGTCATGAAACATCAATTGAGTTAGGAAAGGAAGGGAACTGACTTAGAGAATGGGCTCTGGAGAAGATATAGGGACTGATAGTTTTTGTTTATTTGTTGCTTAGGTGAGGTAGAGGGTATACGATGGGAGAAATAAGGCTGGAAGGGTATGTGTGGTGGGCTGGGAATAGAAATGACAACTCTAAAGTGGAGAGCCAGGTAAAGAACAAGGCAACCCAGTCACACCACCTCTTGAGCCCCAAGAGCGCCAAAAGGTATAAAATGAGGAGTTACAGGAATGGGCAGAGCTACCGGCAGGGTCTCTGAACCCCTCTCTCTCCTCTTGCCGTGTGAGAGTGAGGATGTCAGGTCTCTTCTTTCCTAGTTTGTAAGGAGAGACAGGCTCAAGTGAGAGAACGTTTCTCAACTATTGAATATTAGAATAGCGTTCTGGGTGGAATGTGATATTCTTCAGTGGCAGGACTGAGAGGTTCTAGCCAGAGGGGGGACTGAATGAGTGAGAAGATGAAGGGACCCCTGCAGCAATAGCACAGGGCTACCAGAGTGCGAGGTCAAAGGTCAGGGCAGGCCTGCAGAGCAACACCAGGCAGAACTAGGAACCAAGTTATTCTTAGAGATGCTTCTTCCCATTACTGTGTTCCTCATGCTGAGTGAAGTGGACCCCTGGGGGGATTTAACCACTCACCATTCTAATTACTTAAATAGAAAATGACCTCAAATCACATGTTTTTCATAATTTTGATAAGATAGTATAACAGGAATTATAAAATGACAATTTTATCAAATTTAGTCCATGCAAAAATCAACTTGCTGAAATGACACCTTCCTAAGCAGCATTCCATGTTAACACTATGTTAACAAACGTGATGCTCTGGCTAGACCGTGAGGTGGTGAAACTGAACTTCAGCTCCAAGTAGCTTGTCATCCTCTGCAGCACCATGGTCATCTGTGCAATGGTAGAGAATCTTGTTGTTAGCTGTTTAGTCAGACTTGTTGAGCGGGGGCACCTGGAAAGACACAAGAGTGGGTGAAAAAGCGCTGATGATGTCCTTCTCCACCGTGTGTGGAGGAGCCGTGGGAGCAGAGCTGGCAGGGCCTTTCAGAGTCCGCAAGGCTGCCTCGGGTAGGAGCAGGTGGAGGAAAAACGGCGGAAGTACTATATTGGATGACAGAGTGTGCTGCTTCCACAGACTAGGAGTGCTTGCATCTGCATCTTACAGCTGCCTTGTAGACCTGCCTTCACATGAGTAACATGTCTACCCTGCCTCTTTGAGCCCTTCTCTTCTAGTTATTACTAAAATGCATATTAGGTCATTATTATATTGTATAGTCAGCAGTCCAGTGTGCTCTACCTATTGTATACATTTATTGGAATATAATGAGGTACTTCACAAACATGTAAAATTATTACACGTTAATAAAAATTTTTAAAAATTTTGGAAGAGCCAACCACTTTGATTTGATCATTACATGTAGTTCTAACAATAAAGTTTTAGAAAGGTTTACTGAAGTGAAAAATATGTGTAGCTTAGGTAAAGGTGCTTCAATAAAAAATAATAGTTCTGAAGCTTATTTTTAAAAAGTAAGTTCCGAACTCTTATTTTAAAAAAGAATAGAAAAAAAGTCACAATGGTGACAGAGAAGGGGTGCTTCTAAGGAGCAGTGGGACACAGTGAGACTGAGGAGTGAACACCATATGTCTATTTAGGTAGCAACTGAGTGCCATGTAAGAAATATGAAGGGGCCTGTCCTGTAGCCTGTGGATGATGAACTCAGTTTCCTAATGCATCAAGAACACTGCTTTACAATGGCCGTAACTCAACCATAATGCTGACACTGACAAAGGACCTAAAAGCTGTGGTACAGAGTTTCAGGCTAAATCCTGAGGGGATTTGACTGATCTTGCAACACACAAAAGTTACATTTCTTGTTATATAAAGTCTTACTTTATCTTGGTCTTAACCAGCTAGCAGAAAAGTATAAAAGCAAGGTATAAAAGGTAAAGCCATATTAATACGCTGAGCTGTAAAAGGCTCAAGTCAACAGCTTCTGACATTGCCAGTTCTATGGATAACTCACTACTACTACGGACTAGTGGACTACATTGGATTATTTTGCTGAATTTACGCACCTACAATATGTGAATGGCAATGGAATAACCATCTGTGACAAAACTAAATAAAAAAGGGGGCACAAATAAAGGGCCAGGGGCTGGGGAGCTGGCTCAGTGGAATAAGCACTTCCCTGGCAAGCGCAAGGGCCTGAGTTCAATCCCCGGTTCTACCAAAATAAATAAATAAATAAAATAAATAGATAAAGGGCCATTTTGTATCTGTATATACAAAATAGGACAGATACACAGCCACTTTCTCTTAATTCAATGAGAAGAAAGATTTGTACTAATAGTGTTTGGACAGAGTATCACGTCTGGTCCTTGTGCTACGAATAACCACTATGAAACCAACAATAAACAATGTAATAATTATTGAAACTGTCCTACTAATCAGTTTTGAAACTGTCTCATTGCTATTTGTTTCTTGATAAAATTAATAATAAGTAAAGTATGTTGCTTGGACAGTCAGGTGGAGTATTGTTACTACGTGCTTTCTGGAAAATCCACCTTTCAGTTAATGTAAGCTAGGTTAGGAATAAGAGCTCTGTAATCAATAAACATTGTAGGTCTGGCCTCAGCTTTTAATCCCTGCTCCTAAAGATGAGGAAGCATGTCTCACCGAGTCCTGTCTGGATCTCCTTGTTTCTTAATTCTGATTCCCCTGCAGTCAGTTGCAGGAGTCAGCCTCTCTGTCAGTAATCACTCATGGCTTCCTTTCTAACTGGAAATCGTCATCTACATTTCCTTACTCATCCATAGGCTTCTCTGAAGAATTTGAGAAGTTGCTTCTGTCTTTTCTGTACCCTGAAAAAATGGCTATTGGCTCCTGTATTGGCTGCCTGAGGTAGACCTTGGGTTTTCTCCACCAAATCCCAACCTTTTCATCCAACCTCTTACCATGCCTTACATGCCTCTGAGTCCCACCATGAGGTCTTTGCAGTGCTTGGAGTTCAGTGACAGGGTAGTTTCAACCACAGGTCAGAGCATGAAAGGAATGCATGGTGCCTAAATTATTTATTTATCCATTCTACATGTAATTATTGAGTTCTCTAGATGCCAAATACTGTGCTAAGCATGAACAATTGAGCTCAGCAGATCACCTCAAATGGAATTTGAAGGGGGAGTTTAGAAACACTTGACCACTTGTCATAGGTAACTCATACTAATTCCAACTTTTGATGTGGAGTTTTCAATTTGCTTTTCTTCCTTGTCATATGAGTTACGAATTACATTACAGAACACAAAAATTCCACACCAGTGGGAAGAATTGTTTATTTCATTAAAATCAGGGGCTGGAGATAGCTTAGAGGCATAAGCATCCATCTGGCAAGCACAAGGTGCTGAGTTCAGTCCCTAGTACCATAAATAAGGTCATGGGGGTGGTGTAGTAGCCAGTGGGTCATGTCAAATCTTCTGCAGAAACCTTAGCTTGGCTGAGACAGTGTTTGATTATTATTATTTTAATCCAAATACCTTCAGATAGGCCACTTACTCCATGATTTGTCACAAGCCTGTTGTGACCATGTTTATTTATTGGCCTTTTCTAATTTCATCATATATATATATATATATATATATATATATATATATATATATATATATATATATATATTTGTATTTATGATTTGGGCCAATATATTCCAGAGAATGGGACTGAGACAAACAAAAGTGTAGAAGTCTAAATGGGCTCAAAAGATTTAATAAATGTGTGTTTAGTCTGTTCCTTGTGTCAGTGCATGTGTTGTTAGTACAATAGGGATTCAGAGAAAAATAATATGTGGCAAGTAAATGGGCTACAAAAGTAACATAAAGGGAGGGCTTGTCATCTCTCATTGGCCACCTAGAGAATGCTTCACAAGGACACTAATGAGTCTGGGATTTATCGTGTACCTAGGGTCTGCTCTGTAGTACATTCTACAGCTTTTCACAGAGTTTTATACAGAAAAGCCACATAAACAGTTACAAGATAATGGTGCACTCAGTGGGAGAATTAAAGAAAGTCAAGGCAGGGATAGGGACAAGGTTATCCATTAGAAAGCTCTTTTTTGAGTAAAGCAGAGAGAAAATGAAAACAGAGAGCCTTTGGTCGGGGTGGGGGGTGTGAGTGCACACTGGCAACACCTCCGAGCTGTAATGAGCCATGCAAGTCTCAGGCTGCGAAAACAGCCAGAGTTGTGTTTGAGCCTGGGGCAGAGCACTGGGCAGGGCTGGGGTCTTGGCAACCACATGGGGTGGGGGTTTCCCCTAGAGCCCAAATTCTGGTGGCACTGGTTCTTTTTGTGTAATACCAGGGTCCCCTTTGATTTCTATCTGTCAGAACCTCAGGGTAGATGAAAGTGTATCCAGTGAGATAGGAGGGGATGGGAGAGAGAAAAAAATAGAGAGAGGGAGGAGACAGAGAGTAAGGGAGAAAGGGAGGCTGAAAGAGAGGGAGAGGGAAAGAGAGAGAGAGAGAGACAGAGACAGAAACAGACAGAGAGAGGAGCACATGGTGTGGGCAGTGGCACTTCGGCTACCTTGAGTTCTGTTGTGATGCTGCGTGGCCAGCAGCAAAGGGTCATCTTGTCCATGCACGGCTTGATGTAGTGCGCTCCCCTGCAACACTGACCAGGCTCATGTGAATGTCATTTGCAAGCCTGAATAGATTTTTAAACTATCTCACAGGTAGCTTGGACTCTGGCAAATCCAGTGTCATTCCTGTTGGCGTGGGATCCCCCACGGAGATGCTTGAGGCAGGGTGGGCTGGATACGCTTCTTTGACGGAGCCTCTTTGCCTGAGTTCCTGGTGATGGATCACAGGTATGTACAGCTGTAAGGGTAGGGCTGAATGCCCTACTGGCTCTGGGCTCGAAGTGGAAATAGGTCCTTTTGCCTAGAATTGGATCTTATTTTAAATGCCATATATTTTGACATACTTCCTAGAAGTAAATTAGCTTCGCTCTACAATTGTATATACTTCTAGACTCTTTGCTTAAAATAGCACTGCACACCATAGTAATACTCTTATAATATTCACAATTTACTCCCAGATTTTTAAAAGCATTGAACATTACTTCAGTTATTTTACTTTGATATTATTAAACTACTATACTTGCACCATAAATCTGCATTAGAGCTAATAGAATAGGTACACTGTGAGGGCCGGCGAGATGGCTCAACAGACTAAGCACCTGCTTGGGCAAAAGCAGGGGCTGGGTTTCAATCCCTGGTTGTGCTGGCCCCTCCCTCAGGCATTCTGAGCCAGTGACCAAGTCTGGGTGTGGTGGTGCATACCTATAATCCTAGTGATGGGGAAGCAGAAAACAGGAGCATCACTACAAATTCAGGCTGCATAGTGAGATCGTGCACACACCCACACAAAAATAATAGGTGAACTATGGTTGAAATAACCTTTTTCTCCCTCTTGACTATTTAAGCTCCTTAGGTACAAATACAATAATGGTTCCCATATGATGATGTAGCCTAGTGACATACTAACTACCCAGGTATATGGAAGTATGCACTGATATTGCATAAGGACAGATAAACTAATACCTTTCTCAGATATCTTTATCATTATCTAGCACATGATTGTTTATCTATGCATTTGCAATGCAGCATAGATAGGATACATTTTAATTTATAAACGAGATATAATGATGAGCAACAATACAAAATAGAACAACTGTGCAAGTATCTTGCAATAAAAGGTACTTAAAAGTTAGGAATTATTCATGGAATTTTCCATCCATTATTTTTTGACTGAGGTTAACCATGGATAACTAAAAATGCAGACTGTGGAGTCTCAGATAAAGAGGACCACTCTGTACTCACAGATTTCATGAGACAGAACCATGTACCTTATGTTTGTGGTACCAGGGCCTCCTTCCTAGGTAGTCTTTTATTTCTTTTCAGTTGAAGATGCTTGACCCTGGTATCTGCTGAAGCGTGTAATTACTGTGGTTTAATAACCTCTCCCTGTAGCTTTTTTATTTTTTTAATAATTTTATTGAGAAAGAAATAGCAATGAGACAGTTTCAAAACTGATTAGTAGGATAGTTTCAATGATTAATATACTGCATGTTGTTGTCTTCTTAGTGGTTATTCATAGTACAAGATGCAGACATGATATCCTGTCCACAAACACTCTTAGTACAAATCTTTTTTCTAGTTGAATTAAGAGAATGTAGCTGTATATCTATCTTAACTATTGTGAATATACAGATACAAAATGGTCCTTCATTTGTACCCCCTTTTTTGTTTACTTTTGTCAGTGAAGGGTATTCCATTGTCATTTAAAAATTGTAGGTGCATAAATGCAGCAAAATATTCCAGTATAGTCCAGTAGTCCATAACAGTAGTGTAGCTTTTTTACAAAATGTATTTGGTACAGGGTCTCCCTCTGCAGCTTGGACTTGTAGTGATCCACCTGTTTTCAGCTTCTCCAGTGCTAGGATTACAGGCACGCACTGTCCTGCGTGGACACATTGGCCTGGTCAGCACGCTTAGGGACCAGCACGGCATGGGTTGCAGAGGATTGAACCCAGGCCCTTGGGCTTGCCTAAGCAGGCGCTTAGACTGCTGAGCTATCTGCCCAGTTTAGCCCTGTAGCTTGATCACGTTCTGTACCCTGTTCACATTCAGTCTTACTGTTACCTGCTCACGTGAGTTGTGACATTTTGAGCTGATTTAATGACAAAGCCTGTGACTGTGATGGTCTTTCAATATATTCCACATGGTAGGCCATATAAAACAGGCCCGAGCTGCCCTGTTTTTAACTCTCGGAAATCTCCATCATTTTAAAGAAAAAGGAGTACTGATGAGTGGTAGGACAGGACCACACATTGAGGATTCTTAATTTAAATCAAATGTTCTATTCTAGTTTAGATTACTTAGGTGTTTTTTTCTTGTTTCAGAATGAACATTGCCACTGGGCTACATTCCTAGATTTTCTTTTTAATTTTGGAGGTGGGGTCTTGCTAAGTCCCTAAGTTGCCCAGGCTGCATTCAAACTTGTGTTCTTCCTGCCTCAGCCTCTCAGGGAGCTGGAGTTATAGGGATTAACCACAATACTTGGTTTGGACACTTAGTCTTATTTGCCCCAAGGCACAGGAAATGTCACTTGCTGTGACAGAGATGTGGCATTATCTTTGCAGCCGGTAAGCATCCTGAGGCTAAGCCAGGATCCAAGTGACTTACCCTGGTCATGCACAGGACTCGAACTTTTGTCTTTACGAACCCTGTGCCATATTTTTCTCTACTTCTTTACTCCAAATACAAGCTATTACTAAAAGATTATCATTTGCAGAAAAATATGGATACCTGGTGATTTTCTATTTCATCAGCTGCTCTTGAGGCCAGAATCTCTGGTCAGACCCTCAAAAGAGCCTGAGTTCCATTTAAGAAGTGGCCCTGGACACAGTGCATTGGCTTTACAATGCACCCTGAAGGGCTCTGGGTGAACAACAAGGTTTACTGTAGCCCAGCTAGTGCCCTGGAGGAAATTTAGTTCTGTTTTTGCTCCAGTGAACAGAAATCCACGAAAAAAAAAAGTCCTGTACCTGGTTGCTATCATTCTTGTCACCTGTAACCTCAAAGTGTAGTCTGTGGCATTTTCAGCTCTCTGTCCTGCTTCAAGATACTTCACAGTAATTGGGCAAGTGCCTCCCACCACTAAGAATACCCACTCTTTGTATATAAAACTGGCATTTTTTATTTAGTATTTGGCTTCTATTTTTGTGAGCTCAGTCGTCCAGTGTCAATCCTGGCTCTTTCTTTAATGGCAGCAGCTCAGATCTCTGAGTGCAGCAACAGTGATGAGAGATTTATATTTTAAACCAATTGCCCATTCTATTAAGAAAAACACGAAGGTGTCAGATATCCCCGTATAAAACACCGACGAGTCAGATTACTGTCTAAGAGTGCTTCACAAACTTGTTCTCATGTGACCGCAAAACAGAGCGTGGAACAGCCCTCAGCACTTACGGAGCGCGAGCTGACACCAGGCACATTTGAACACCATGAGATATGGTATCGCTGGGGACCCAGAGTGAGTTTAGTTAATAATGAATGGCATATCCCATAAAATACCATTACACAGTGTTTAGGGCCCAAGAATGATGACATAATTATTAGGAGACTGGGAGATTAAGATATTATTTTAAAAAAACATGACAGGGGAGGGTGTAATTGGGAAGACAAAATACACAGGAAGTTTGTAATTTACATGTCAAAATACCTTTTTTATGTTTTGATTGGATTAGACGCTGCCTTTCCACTCCATTTATCCTGGCTTCAATTAGACGCAGTCAAAATGACGTCTTACGTTCATATTCTTGACACCCGCTGCTCATGGGCACTTTCTAATTCTAACCGACAAGGAGGGGGAAAGGGACACTCCATTTTGCCTCTGCCGTGCACTTTTTACTTAACCCTTAATTTGTTTCTAAATGAGCCTGTCACTACGGTTCACAGGGCTTCGTGCACAGGCTGCTGCCGCCTCGTCTTAGTGGAAACCCCGCCATGGCTTGATGTGCTCTGACCGAACCTTGAAGGCATGGTGGCTGTAGATTCGTTCTAGGACAGGATGGGCCAAAGACATGTGTGGAGGAGCCATCTACCTTCTCTTTTCTGGTGTCCCTGGGCATCAAGCACAAACTATCCAAACCAAAGCATGTCTCCATGTATATGAGCCAGCATGTCTCACTGTATATTAGCTTCACTGGGCTGAACGGTGTCAAGCAGGTGGTGGAATATATCTTCCTAAATGTGTCTTGAACTTCTTTCTGGAAGTTAGCATTTGGATCAATAGACTGAGGAAAGAAAATCTATCTGCACCTGTGTAGCTAGGTACCATCTAATGCATCAATGGACTAAGTAAGGAAGAAGGCAGTGAAGATAAATTTTTCACTTTCTACTTGAGAAGGGATATCTATCTTTGACTGCCTTTGGGTACTAGAGTGCATGGCTCTTAGGCCTCTGGACTTTGATTAAATTATACTGTTGTCTCTCTTGGGGCTCCATCTTGTGGATGGTATATGATGGAAATTCTTGGCATCCATAATCATGCAAACCAATTCCCATGATTCATATTTTATGTATCTCTATACTGGTTTTTCGTCTCTGGAGAACCCCAACTAATACACTACCCCATTTCCTTTATTCTGTTTCCACTGGATTTTACTAGGAGGCATCCTGCATATAGTCAGTGATGGTGAAAGCTAGATTGCCTGGGATCCCTCCTTATAGTGCCATCTGTTTTCATGGACCTCCCATTCCAAGGACCATCTGAAAATCAGTGAAATATTTAGGTCAGTGGTGGTAAACCTATGGCATGCATGCTTTGGTGGGGTGTTTGCTATGATTGAAAACTCTAAAAGGTTCACCATCATTTTCTTTTTCACCACTGAGAGTTATGCATCCAACAGCCTGGAAGAATTAAGAACCCATTTGGCAATTATAACTACCTTTAAGATGAAAGCTATTATTGTAACCTAGCTTATTTGGTTAGATACACTGAATGCAAAAATGCCACCATACTAGGTGTATCACAGAATCCATGTAAGCGATCAATATTCCATGGAAATGTTGAATATTATTAGTGAGCACAGGCCTTTCTACTCTAAGCTGGTGTCTGAGAGCAGTTTTAAGGAGTGAGACTTGCCTTAAGCCTCAGGCCATAGCAATGTCATCTGATAGATGCGTCAATTCTAGGCAACTACTTCTAAAATTTCCCTTGTTGCTCCTGTATGCAGATACATGACCAGAAGTTTTAAACTGGACATGACTTATTCAGGTCACTGAGTGAGTGATTTGGGAAAGCTTTTCATTAAGATGATTGGAATAAACAGGCCTTTGAAAGAGATTGATTATTCTAAGTCCTGAGAAAGCAAGAGTATTTTTGTATCTTACTAATTGTGCTAACTTGGACTAATTATATCCTTCCCAGACCTCAGTTTTTTTCATCTGAGAACTGGGGATAATATCAATATCATTCTAGAGAGTATTTAAATAATTAAAGGAAATAAATTACACTCCGTGCTTGTCACAGAACTTTGTTCTATGGAGTACAGTCTCCCCTCAGAGGACACAGAGAATTGGTTCCAGGAACCTAATGGATATCAAAATTCTGGGCACTCAAATCCTTTACATAAAGTAGCACAGTATTTGCATATAACCCACAATATCTTCCTATCTACTTTAATCATCTCTAGATGACTTACAAAAGTCAATAAAATGTAAACACTATGTATATACTTGTTATGATGCATTGCTCAAGGAGTAATTTAAAGAGTCTACACATGTTCAGCACATACACAAAGTTTTAAATCATTTCTCTCCATGGTTGGTTGAGCCTGTGGATATGAGAACAGTTCCTGTGGACACAGACAGCCAATTAGATTTGGTAAAAGGGATTCATCCCTTATGATCTGGCTTTCAGCCACATATCTAAGCTGCTCTTGCTGAGCTGCTTGCTCCATGTACTGTCTTATATTGGGCACTGGCTTCATCTCTAGGCACAAAGGTCAGGTTCCACTGGGTGGGCATTCTTTCTTTAATGAAAACCTTCATATGCCCATGAGTTCAATATTTTCACTGTGTATGGAAACCAATCCTTCTAGGAGGACAGACCATCACCCATGTATGTCACTGTGATAATCTGAGTAGATTCTGAGAAAAAGATGCTATCAATTAAATGAATTATAATAACATTGTTCTAAACATGATTTTGGAACTTCTGCTTCTAGAAAGGCTTCTTATTCTCTCTCAGCTATTTCTTCAGAACAATTGACAGAAGTCTACTATTCTGGTTTTAAGAAGAGCACTGGACAAATTGGATTACTGGGTTCTGGTTAACGTGTCCTTATACTGGTTTTAAAAATCAGTTTTAGAAGTAAAGCCAATGTACAGATCTAACTTATCCTTATATCTAGGTAAAGATACCAGGACTCTGGGTTTGGGATGCTGGTTCACATGTCTTTTGTTTTCTGTATTTAGGACAGGGTCTACAGGGTCTCACTATGTAGATCAGACTCATAGTGATTGCCTTGTTTTCCGCCTCCCAAGTTCTAGGATTACAGGCAGGGGCCACCATGCCCAGACTCAATCACAGTCTCAGCTCACCTCGGGGGCAGCACTGAGATGGCAGGCCAGGAATCCAACCCTGGCCACTGTGCTCTGTCTAAGCAGGCACTTTAGTCCACTGAGCTATCAGGCCAGCCCTGGATCACATGATTTTGAAGTACTGGAGTAAGAATTGAATTCAGATATGAAAACCCAGGCTCAGAGGTTGTCTCCTCTATTCCCCATTCTCCAACACATTTTTTTTTTTAAACAAAGACTTCATATTAAATCACTGTGCATTAGCACTAGCAAGCTAAAAGTGTTAGAAGAAAAGCAGATAGAAGGGAAAATTTCATCAAGAGTTTGCAGAGTAATATAACAAATAAAAGATATACTTCTTCCTTTACCTCCATTCATCTGCCCATGTGTCCATCCATCGGTTTGTCTGTCAGTCTGTCCATCCACCTATTTATGGAAATAGATTCAGTTTAAATAGTTTGTTTATATATGCCAGATGGAAATTCAGGAAAGAGTTAGTGTTGCTTTATGCCTGTACTTTAAATTGGAAAAAGAGCATAGAGGAAGCAATGCTTCCTTCCTTGCAGAGCTCATATTTTGATAAATATGTAAAGGCATATATAAATATAGTTAGCATGCACAAGATTATTCTGCTTTGCAGTTTTAAACTTAAAACTCATATTTACTCATATGCTCATTCAGTATTGTAATAGTCCACACTATTTTACATAGTTTATTAGTTTTTAGCCTCAAAGTGAGGTATCTCACCAAGCTCTTCTAGTAAGTACAGATGGGTCAAATATGATTTCTTATTATTTGATTTGTGCATGTGTGTGTGTATGTGTGTGTGTGTGTGTGTTTGTGTGATTATGGATCACTGAGAGTTACTAAAACTTGATGTTTATAAGTTAAAATCTGCTTAATATAAGGTTTTTGGAGACTAATTTATTAAGAAGTCTGGCGTTAGGATGGGTATGGTGGAAACATAAGCACTATTAGAGAAAAACTTCTGTGTGCTGTTGGTAAGGAGAAAATGCTGCAGATAGGTATGTAAAATATATTTTTACTTACGAAAATAATTTCTGAGTCTATCACACTGTGTCCATTTGCATGTATATGTGTATATATGCATGGAGAAAATATTTTATCATTAGGAAGTCAAATTATAGAAGGCCAAGGAACAATTGATTTTCACACTGTACATTTCTGCCTAGGTTAGATTTTTAAAATGAGCTAATATTCCCAAATTATTTTTTAATGGGAGATTCTGACATATAGTACTAGCCATACTGCCCCATCTCAAAAAGTTGAAGTTTCCTTCACTTGGGAAAAACTTGCATTGTATGTGTCATGTTGACTTCAACTTGTTGTGCAATTGATGTTATTTTTAGTTTTAATAATATTTTTATTTTAATTATATTGGTTCTATTAGTTTAGTTTGTTTAACCTCATAATGCGCAGTGGTACATGCTTTTAATGCATAACAACACCTGGTTATGTAATTTTTCAACTAGTCTTCAATATTCTGCTCAGCTTTTATTTAAAAACTTTTGTTTATTATTATTTTTCTTTTTTATCTTTTATTTATTTTAATGAGAAAAAAGATAAAATAACAATGAAACAGTTTTAAAACAGGTGGTAGGACAGTTACAGTAATTAATACATTGCATATTGTTGTCTTCATAGTAGTTATTCAGAGGACAAGATGTAGACATGATATCATATCTAAACAATATTAGTACAAACCTTTCTTCTCATTGAACTATGAGAAAGTAGCTGTATATATATCCTAACTATCATATGTACATATTTTTTCACTATTAAATAGTCCTTTATTTATATCCCCCCTTTTCTGTTTTGTCAGAGATGGGTGTTCCACTGTAGCTAGAGAAGTTTTATTTGGATAAGTCTTTAAAGAAGTTTGGCTTTATTTTAAGCCAGTCTAAAAATTATAGGTACTTGAATTCAGCAAAACAACATAATATAGTCTAATAGTCCATAATAGTAGTGGGTTATCAGGAGAAATAACAATTATAAAAAGTTGTTGACTTAAGCCTTTTACAGCTCAGCATATTAATATGGCCTTACTTTTTATATCTTGTAGTTATAATTTTCTGCTAAATGGTTAAGACCAAGTTAAAGAACTTTATAGCAAAAAATGTGACTTTTGTACCTGACAAGGTCAGTCAAAATCCCCTCAGGACTTACCTTGAAACCATGTACATCACCTTACAGATCTTTTGTCAATGTCAGCCATCTGGATGAGTCATGGCCATTGATTGACCAATTTGCTCTCTGTGAAAGCTTGAGAGACTTTTTCTCTCTAGGTGACTTTCCTAGGTGTCAATAACTTTCCTCTGTGGCCCTATAATCTCCTTAATCAGAAAATTTGGGACAACATTGAGTTACAAGATGGCACAGCACAAGTTCTCTTATGTCCTGAATCCTCACTGACCTTGAAGGGCTAGGGAAAAATAATTGGTGATCTTTGTAGCCCCTCTATTTCTCTAATGTTTGGTCTGCAAACTTTAGTTGTTAAACATCCAGAAGAGAAACTTAGTGATATTGTTACCCTGTAACAATCTGCCTGAACATCAAATGCCTTAGACATAACATTTTCCAACAACCATGGGCATTCTAAAATTTAAATCCCTATATAATATGAAAAAAACCTGTTAGACAGAAATTTAGGAAACAAACCATATGCAACGTTGTAGCTGGACAATCCTATGACATTTTTTTCTTGTCTCTTATTTTCTTTTATTACCTTTTCTTTTTAACAAACATTTGCTTAAAAGAGAGTATAGCAATAATTGATATGACATTAGAAGCAGTGCATATTTAGAAGACCAAAATGACAGGTGTTTCAAGCATGATTTTAGTATTTCAAGTGTTATCCTCAGTGTAGTTGCTTCATTCACAGATATCAGCATGTAGGGTGAGAATTCTACCCATTAACTTATATTTTCCAAAACCTTATGGAGATTGTTAGGACCACTGCCTTAACTAACTTGTTTATATAAATGTATGGTTTTTCCCCTGCCGTATTTCCTAACTTTTCTCCTTTCCTGGTCTTGTTTAATCTTTTCATTTAACTGTGTTATACCTTTCAATTTTTATTTCTTTTTTCTTTTCTTTTCTTTTTGGCTAGCACAGGATGCCTTAAGGGTAGGTCTGGTGTGGCTTGTGGAGCTGAGGGTCAAACCCTGGTCCCCTGCACTTGACTGAGTTTGCTCAAGTAGGCACTTTAAACAACTGAGCTAACCCACAAACTCTCAATTTCTATTTCTTCTTTTGAGTTCTTACACTAGGGAGACAATATGATATTTATACATGTGGGTCTGGTTTATTTCACTAACGAGTATATGTTTAAGTTGCATTCACTTAAATATGAAGGCTTTTGAGTTTATTTGTCTTTATAGCTGAGTAATACTCTATTGTATAAAAACATCACACCTTTTTCATCCATTCCTCAAATGATGGGTATTTTGGTTGTTTCCAAGATTTGTGTATCACAAGTTGTGCTGCTATAAACATGGGCACACATATATCACTATGGTATGATGTTTTCAGGTCTTTTGGGAAAATTCCCTGAAGTGAGATAGCTGGATTGAATGGAATTTCCAATCCTAGTGTTTAAGGAGTCTCCACACTGATTTCCATAATGGTGGCACCAGTCTACATTCCTACCAGCAGTAGAGAAGGGTTCTTTTTCCCTGCAGCCTCTCTAACATTTGCTGTTGGTTGATTTTCTTTAATATAGCCAATCTTTCTGGGGTGAGATGATGGCAGTGCTGTTTTAATTTGCATTTTGTGAATATCTAATGATGCAGAACATGTTTTCATGTATTTATTTGCTTCTTTAATTTCTTCCTCTGAGAATTGTGTGTTCATCTTAGATGCCTATTTCTGGAATGGTATCTAAGATGAACACATCTTTAAATTTTGGGGCCCTAATATTTTTCAGTTCTTTATAAATTCTAGATAGGTGATCTTTACTTGAGTGCTTATTAGCTAATTTTGTTTTCCAAATTCGTGAGTTGTCTATTCTCTCTGTTGGTAATTTCTTTTGATGTGCAAAAACTTCTCAATAAGAGGAGGTCCAATTGTTATTTTTTTCAAGTCTTTCCCATGCAGTTTGATTTTTGTTCCCGAACAGTTTGTCTACCCCTATGTCATCAAGATTTCCACCTGCTTTCTCTTCCAGGAGATTTAGTATTTCTGTTTGAATGTTTAGATATTTAATCCATTTGACTTTAGTTTAGTGCATGGTGATAGACCTGGGTCAAGTTTTTGTTTTTGTCATGTAATGTGCCAGTTTTTCCAGCACCTGTTTAAAAACTTTAGTAGTCATTATCATTATTTTTTCTGTCTTCGAGACAGGGTCTACAGGGTGTAAAGGGTCTCACTATGTAGATTGAACTCATAGTGATTCTCCTGTTTTCAGCCTCCCAAGTGCTGGGATTAGAGGCACATATCACCATGCTTAGTCTTAATCACCATCTCTGCATGTCTCCCAGGCTCGGCAGGCTGAGGATCGAACCTGGGTTGCAGAGCAATTTATTTATTTATTTATTTATTTATTTATTTATTTATTTATTTGGTGCACAGTTCAGACTCACAGTGATCCTCCTGTTTCAACCTCCCCAGCACTGGGATTACAGGCATACACTACCACATCTGGTTTCAGGCCAGCAAGGCACATTTCCCACAGCGTGCAGTACCAGGAATCTGAATCCGGGCCTTATGCTTGCCAGACAGCACTCAGACCACTGAGCTATGTCTCTATCCTCTGTGCTATGGTTTTGACTGGTAGTAATGTGTATTTCAACTACCGAAGCAGGTATTTATATTGTACTTTATGTTCTACCAGATATTTTATGTTGTTGTATTTTTTTAATTCATTATACTTTACACAAGCAAATGCAAATAGCTAGGCCAGCAAGGTCCATGGGTTGGTGATGTTTGGTCACTCGGTGCATCTAAAATATCTTTCTGTCTGGGTTAGGGATATAGCTCAGTGGCATAACACCTGCCTGACAAGTGCGAGGTCCTGAGTTCAATCCCTGGTACTTCCAAAAAAAAAATCAAATATTTGTTTGCTCAATGATCTCCATGGAAGGGGACATTGTCCTTTGTAGCTCCAACCCACAGAGATTGCTCCTAGGTCTGTTGTTGAGAAAAATTTTTAAGTACTAATTAAGAACTGAAGTCCTAGCCAGAATGCTAGCTATTATGTCACAGTAGCTTTACAACAATTTTGCAGAAAATTGCTTTAGATTAAAACTATTGACTTAATTTTCTTGCTTAGTTGTGCTTAATGAAGTAAGACTGTGCAAATGCATTTTCTGTCTTATGTGGTTCTCTTACTGTCATGCATGCACACAGATGTGCATTTCTATACACATATACACATCTGTCTCAAGATGAAAGGTTTAGTATTCAGTGTATCTTAGGAGACTTGTTTGGGTGCTAATTCTGCCCTGTACTCTCCCTGGTCTTGATAGAATCTCCTTTTCCCCTTCTACCCTTCTTCTCCAGAACTGTGTTTGAAATGTCCATCTCATCAAGCATTAGAGAATTCAAATATTATTATTGTATTTATCACTCATTTTTATTTCTTTGTGAGATTGCTTATATTTCATATTTGATTTTACTTTCTTATTTGTAGGTAGTCAGACCTATTTTATTTTACATTGAATCCCAGAACACCCTTTTTGATCGGGGGTGTTACATATACCATTGCTTATTTTGAGGCAAAAGTTTTAGCAACTTTTTATAAAATGTCCCCAAAAGTATAGATGTACATAGATTTCCACAGTGCACCTGTGTGTGGCCAACCGTAGCTCTCACAACTGTTGCCTCATAGCCCTGCTCTGCCTCCCATCTACATCCACCCTCTGCTACCTCTCTGAGTTATTTTGAAGCAAGTCCTATGTAGGAGCCCATTTCTTCTGGCACCTTTGAACATGTGACTCTAAAAGGCAAATCTTCCTCTTAGAAACATAATTTTCATATCATTATCTCACCTAGAGTCTAATAATATTGGCAGCTGTCCAATGTCCCAATACCTCAGATGGTTTCATATTTGTTTTACAGTGTTTGTTTGAATTAGGATTGGTATGATCCCTTGGTGCAATCAATTTTTTGCTTTTGATTGTCTTTTAGCCTACAGACCATCCATCTCTTGTCTTGTAGTTATTAAATGAAAAATGACATTTTTTTTCATATTTAGTCATTTCTACTGTGTTTTTGCAAGAGGCAGCAAATGCATTCTTTGCAGAGCATTGGTACAAATGCATTCCCCATCTTCACCCTTTTTACTTTGACTTCTTCTTCCCCCTGTCTCTCTCGTGGCTTTGCCTCATTTCTGTATCCCCTCCTTGTCTCTAGAAAGTCCATCTCCTTGTTCTTATCTGTCTGGAGCCATTAAAGCTAGAAAATTGGTCAAATGTTTAAAGCTGGACAAGGCCCCAGTGCCTAAAGCAGTCACGATACCTCAGTCCTGAGATGAGCACCCTGGCTGGTTAATGTCAGCTATTAGTCAATGGGCAACCTTGGGTCATGTGTTATTAACTTTGCAAAGGTATAAATAAATATCCTACTAATGCTGGGGGTGGTCATCTCACCAACCAGGCAGATGGGGCACCTAATCCAGCTCTTGTGTTCTTGTCCATCCATTCCATATTCCTGTTGCCCTTTCTCCCCAGGTACAATGGATCAAACTGAGAGACCAATGGATCCCTATACCTGTCTCTGTTCTTATACTTATTAAGTGAGAAATGACATTTTCAGAGGTAGAACTTTACCCAACTTGCATCAGTCTAGATTTTTCTCACTGTATCCTTACACTATCCTTTACCAGTTGTCTTGGCTTTCTCACAAGTTCATAGATTTCAATAATTGCCAAGGTTTAGATCTATGTGTTTTTTCAAGTTTGATTCACAGGCCATGTGGTAGCCTCTCAGGAAGGCCTGCTGGCTGGCTGGCTGGCTGATCTTCTGAGATGGTAAGTACCAGTGCCTGGTTGATCCCTTCCCTTTACTGTTTTTGGGAACATAAAAAGCTGCTATTTCATTCTGTCCTTCCTCTTTGTTTTGAGTTGGAATGCTTCTACAGTTAATTTTTCTCTGTTAGTTATTTGCTCATCCAGTGGTTAGAACTTCAAAGGAAATGCAAGATATGTGTGTGGTTCTCTCTTTACTTTCTTGTGTTAGAAGCAATGATTTGGCTGCCTATCATTCTAAGAGATTTACCAATTAGTTTCTGTTAAATACTTGGATATCATTATGATGAACATATGAATGTAATTATACTTCAAGCATGTCAATTTATTGCAATCATTGCTTCTAGTGCTATATAGAAATGACAAACCATGGAGCTGGCAAGGTAGCTCATCAGTCTATAGTGACTGCTTAGGCAAGCTTAGGCAGGCGCAGGGGATCATGGTTTGATCCTGGACATCAAGTATGGTGCCAGCCTGGCCCTCACCAATAATAATCAATCAGTCAATCAATCAATCAATCAATCAATCAATCAATGACAAGTCATCTAATCTGGAAGATGAGGTTATTTGCAACATACACTATAAACCAAAGTTGCTCACCGAGAGTTGCTCAAAATAATGGCATAAACCTTTAATTTTTAAGCTCAGCATTAAAATCACAACTCAAGAGAGTGGAAAGTACTTGATTTCATGAAATAACTCCACCCATCAGCTTATAAGAGGTGTTTCTTTCTCTTTTTAAAATAATTTTTTGTGCCGGGCGTGGT
The DNA here is from genome assembly GCA_004027165.1 of Ctenomys sociabilis. Classification (NCBI taxonomy): domain Eukaryota; kingdom Metazoa; phylum Chordata; class Mammalia; order Rodentia; family Ctenomyidae; genus Ctenomys; species Ctenomys sociabilis. The sequence goes on from PVKA01002051.1 coordinate 110,980, forward strand.
GGCGCATGCCTGTAATCCCAGCACTCGGGAGGCTGAGGCAGGAGGATTATTGTGAGTTCGAGACCAGCCTGAGCTACAAAGTGAGCTCAAGGCCAGCCTGAACTGCACAATGAGACCCTGTCTCAAAAAAGACAAAAAAAAAAATAATTTTTTGTAAGAGTACTTGAATGTAGCAATAATACATTTAAGTCCTGGCATCCATTTGGGTCCCAAACCAAACAGTAATAACTTGGCTTCAGAATTATTCCTTTTAAAATTTTTTAGGGGCCAGGAAGATGGCTCAGTACAATAAGTGCTTCCCTGGCAAGCACCCCAGGGCCTGAGTTCAAACCCTGCTAAAAAAAAAAATAAAAATAAAAAATAAATAATTATTTATTTTTTAATTTGGTACAGGGCCTTGCTACACAGCTCAGACTTACTGTGATCCTCCTATCTCAGTCTCCACAGCACTAGGATTATAGGCATGTGCCACCATGCCCAGTTTCAGTGGCTGGCACAGCATGTCTAGGGTTCTGGGGCTGGTAAGGCCTGCTGTACCCACAGTACCTCGGATTGAATGTGGGTCCTTAAGTTTGTCAGGAAGGTACTTAGACTATCAAGCTATCTTCTAATCCCTCAAACTTCTTTTTGACATTTGTTATTCTTTTTGACATTTTTATCTCATTTTAAAAATGCAGTCCCATATACTTGCATTTCCTAGGGTCTTTAAATGAAGTACTTTTTGTACTTCATATTCTACCATCTAATATCATTAGGTTTCAAAAAATATTGTGGCATATGTGTGAAGAGGGAAAAACGTACATGTGTATATGCATAATTAAGATAGTAAGGCTGGGGAGACAGCTCGGTGGTCTAAGCACCTGCTTGGCAAGTTCCAGGACCCAGGTTCAATCCCTGGTACCACATGCTATACCCTGGGTGGGCAGAGCTGGCCACCAAGAATGGGCATGGTAGTGAACCCTTGTAATACCAGCGTTGGGGAGGCTGAGATGGGAATATCACTAGGAGTCTGATCTGTGTAAGGAGACCCTGTAACAACAACAAAAAAAAAACCCAACAACAACAACAACAAAAGGGAAAAACAAAAAAAGAATAATAGTAGTAGAATGAACAATCTAGATAGGTATTCTAAAATAATACACAATCGTATTTGCTCTTCACAGCTAGATAGCAAGCATCAGCTAAACCATGCAGAGGCAAAACAACATCACTATTCACTCAAGATGGAAGGTAAATGCTCTGACCCTTCATCTGGGCTTACAGACTTTCAGCTCAGCTCCAGTGCACTGATGGATGGGAACTCCCTGGTCTCAGTGTCTTTGGATCTCCCTTCCAGCACTGGCCATACTTTCAGACCCTTCTAGGAGTATTTCTGGAATTTGAGACTTGAGACACAGAGCTGTTTCTGCATTCTTAGTCCAGAATGCAACTGGCCACTGCCTTCTAGTACAATGGCTTTTCCTCTCTGCAGACTTTTTGCTCTACCCCTCAGAAAATGCAGTCCTAGTCTTCAGCTTACTGCTGGTTGATGAAGGTGGGCCGGGCACTTCTGTAGTTTCTGACAGCACTGCACTTCTACACGAATACAGTGCAAATGCATTATCTAAACTTGTCAGTGGAAGAGAATTTTCATTACACCTAAAAGTCAAACAAGAAACTCGTTGGCCCCTCATTCAGAGAAGACATGTTAGTGCAAATATAATTCTGTATCACTTGATTTTTAAAAAGGTCTCCAGGCTAAGTTGCCTGATCTGTTGCAACTGTTATTATTGCCCACAGTTAATGATGGGTACCTGGCTGCCCTTTGTATATTGCCCTAGCCAGAAGCCTTTCTGTTCAAAGGTGGGGTTAAGTTCTTAAGAAAGAATAAAGAAGGACTGCTAAAATAGGGAAAACAAACATGCAGCAAGGACTAGAATATTATTTATTTATTTATTTTGGCGGAACAGCGATTGAACCCATGGCCTTGCACTTGCCAGGGAAGTGCTTATTCCACTGAGCCTTTTCCCTAGCTCCAAGGACTAGAATTTTAAACTTTAGATTCTGTGTGGCATTGAAACCAGGGAACATGCCGCTTTGGGAGGACATTTCAAGGTCTCTGATGCCTTTTCTGGACTGGACCGCACACCCACTGTGCCTCAGGGAATCACTGGAATCGCTTGTCACAGGATCTGACTTGTCAAAGAACACCATCCTTCAGAGAGGGGTCATTATAAAGAAAGGTAATCAACTTAGATGCTTGTTAATCTGTCTTCTGAAGATCAGTTTCTGTTCTTTTATTTATTTATTTTTATTGTAGTACAAATATCAATGAGATGGTTTTAAGACACCTTAACAGGACGGATTCAATAAATTAATATATTGCAAACTGTTTTCATAATGTTTTGCTGTCATACAAGGTGCATACATGATATTATACGTACAGACATTATTATATCAGATGTCTCTTATAAGTAAATTAAGAGAGTGTAGCTGTTTATGTATCTTATATTTTATACCTGAATTATATCAAAGATTCAACAATTAATACTTTCTACCTTGTTATTTTCCTAGTGGTTGTCCATAGTAGTAGAAGTCGACATAGTATTCTTCTGTTCTGAAAACAAAAACCTTGAATTGAATTCTTGTATCGATGTGGGAGATCTTGAATTTATATGGCCTTCCTATCATATAGCTTTTCCAGTACTTATTGAAGAACTGTGATCAGGGTGGTGTTTTGTAAGATTATAGACCTGAGATCAAACGCATACCGTTTCCCCTGCTAATCTTGTGAGTCCACAGTAGAAAGGAGATTCAGTCATGAAGCTGTATGATAATCTCTTACCCCTTGTAGTTGCCAGTCAGCCTCTCTGCAGCCAATCAAATGTCTCCTGGGTGATCTCTTGACATTAATAGAGAAGAAGAGACAGCTTGCACCTGGCCTCAAACACGACTTCTTTTCTTGAAGCATGGCTTGGTTACTGCCTCCACAGGCAAATGTAGCACTTGAACCAAAGCTTCCCACATGGGAGGAACCTGCCGAGATGCTTACGGTTAGGGGAGGCCAAACTCACAGCTAGGAATCAAGGACTGGAAGTGCACGTGGCATTTCTTCCTGAGAAGCTCACCTAATTGTTGCTTCCTGTTCTCCAGTTGCAGGACTGTGAAGCGACTTCGCGGTCCCTGGAGAAACGCCTCCGCCAGTGAGCACAGTGACTGTTCCATTCAGCTGGAAGCTGATTCTTCTGAGCCTTTCTGGAAAAGTAGGTGAAAAACAAAAGTTAGAGTGGTTTTGGTAGGGTAGTTCTCTCTGCACCTGTAATTGTTGCGCGATCTTTCTAATGTCACAGGCATTGATTTCCCACATAAATTTTCTTATTTTCTGACTCTGTTGTGTTTCCAACAGTTCAGTGTAATTCTGACACCACCCAGAACTAACACAGACCCCAGAAGTTAAGGGCTCATTTCTTCTCAGAAAATCTTCCTTCCCACAGGGCCAGTCCTATGCGTCAGAACCACCTGCACTCCCCCCAACGTGCTGCTAATTTGAATGTTCCCACAATGCTCTCCTCATGTTTTATCACTTGCTGGAATGACACACAGAGCTCAGGAAAAGATACCAGGGCTTCTCTGGTTATTGTGAAGATACCACTTAGGAACGGTCAAGTGGAAGATGAGTAGAAGGCAAGGTCTAAGGGCAGCAGTGGCATGTGGCGTCCACACGTGTCCTCGAGGGGCATGTTCACCTCTCAGAGCCTTGGAGTAGGTTCTCACCAGTGAGGAAACCCTCTGATCACCATTACTTAGCTCATCTGTGGAAGTTTCATTACACAGGCTTGATGGAGTCAATCATGGGCCTTTAGTGACTGCAATCCCTCTCCAGCCTTCGTTCTCCGGAGGTCTAAGACTGAGACTGGGAGTTCCTGCACTCTAATCATGTTCTGGCCTCCCTGGAGAGCAGTCTTTATCCCGAAGCTACTTACTATAGCTAGCTCACCTTCCCAGGAGATATCTCATCAGCATGCAAACAGCACTGTCGTCACATAGGAGATCCCAAGGATTCCAGGAACTTCTACCAGGAACCGGGAACCAAGACCAAATGTGTATTAATTTTTATTGTACCACAACTGCCATAGCTAATGGAAAAACTGAGGGCAGACTATGTCACATCCAAATGGACAGTGCTGTGGAAGGTCCAGATTTCTCAGAAATGGCTTTTCCTCTGGTTAAAAAATATTTAATGTGTATTAATAGAGTGACTATTGAACAAATGAAGTTTTATTCCGATTGGGGTCACCTGAAAGGGAAAATGACATTTCACAGTAGCGAATGTCCAATACAAACAGAATACAAGACTTCATGGTTTGGCCTTTTTTTTGGTCTATCATGTGTATAATATACACTATTTGTTTTCTTAGTGTTTTTTCCCCTCTATTTCTCCCAATCTTGGGGGTCTATCATTGCTGGTGAACTTTACAATGACTAAATACAGGAGATCATGAAGGAACTACCCTGGAATGGTCTTGGGTAGGTAAATGGGTGGTATAACTGTTGCAGACAGGTGAGTTAGATAAGAATATTATAGGCAGTTAGACAGAGTCAGGCCCTCAGAAAGAGCCATTATGGAAGATGAGGTATCTTGCAAGGGGGGAGAGATAGGCACTCCCCCCTGTGGGCTAGGCCTCAAGACAAAAGATCAAAGGAATACATACCTCCCTAAATATAAACAGCCAGGATTGATATTTTAAACAGGTCTCTCACCTTGAGGAAGCCAGGAAGAGTCACTAATCCAACTCCTATAGGATGAGCCCCTGTCCTATATTCATGCCTGCTTGCTATGTGACTCACTTTCCAATTTGGACTCAGACTGAATCAATTTTACCTGAGCAAATGTGCTTGTAGTTTTATTGGTTGACTGTAGTTTTGTCCCACCTCATGTGAGAATTCCTATGTTTTCCACCTCAGACTTTACCTCGTGGTTTTGTTCTACAACAATCCCCAGAGTGGCAGGGGAGATGGCTCAGTAGAATAAGTCCTTCCCTGGCAAGTGCAAGGGTCTGAGTTCAATCCCTGGTTCTGCTCCCGCCCAAATAAAAGAAGAAACTTTTGGCCTGGGGAGATAGCTCCGTAGAATAAGTACTTCCCTGGCAGCACAAAGGCCTGAGATCAATTCCTGGATCAAAAAAAAAAAAAAAAAAAATCCCTTGAAAAGGTAGATTCATGGGAAGCCCAGTCAGGTCCCCCTTCTGTCCCTCTCTCAGACAGGAGCTTTCTTTCCTCCAATAAACATATTTTGTTCTTAGACTCCATTGTTCCTAAAACTCATTCTTCAGTTTTAGAGAACACAAACTTATCTCATGTATCTTTCAGATTGGGAGTTTCACTTCTTTATATAATGACAACCCTTTGTGTTGTCCAATTTTGGGTATGAGTTTGATTTGTATAGCATGTTGGAGTTTTATTGGGTTCCCTTTGTAGTGCTTTTGCCTTTTGGTAATTTAAGTTTATCAGTAAGACTCTATACAGAGGGCAGCCAAGGTCGACTACAGGATTTTTGCCCATGCAATGTCTGCATGCCTCTTCTATGTTTGGGAGATACTCTACTTCATGGTTAAAATGAGAGACAACGTCCACTCTAGCTATAGATACTGATGAGCTAGCTCTTCAGGGAGAGCAGTGTGCTGGCATGTTCCCTGGACTCTGCCAATCAGATACATCCATAACAGACATGAATTCAGGAGTGAATGATATGAGGGAGGAAGGGCTTTGGGGGAAGGAGGGCTTAATTCAGTGACAATATTGGTGGCTACTGCAGCTCAATCAGTTTCAGGAATCAGAGGCAGAAGTGATTTTATCAATGGGACCCACATTTGCGTCCAGTCTCTTGAACATGTGACATGTTCTGTGCTTTTAATTTGGACATGAACTCATTCTAGAATTCCATCAGCCACCCACAATCTTTTGGTAGATGTATTTTAAATTAGGTTAATTGACTTATTTTTTGCTATTGCACCCAAAGTCTGTTCTGTTCCCCAAAGCCCACTAATTGCCTGACTACAAATGGATCTTTATTCCTAAAGGCAGGAACCAGAGCTCGGCCTCACTGGGGCCCCTACCTTTCTGAGTAGGACGCAGCAGGAAGTGTATGTCTGCCCATACACTTCCTGGGCAGAAGGGTCAGTCAGTCTTAAGCTCTCCAAGGCAAAGCTCCTTCCTGTCAGACTTCCTCCTGCAGACCTTTAGGGGAGGTAGCTTCAGAGGAGCCTGTGAACTTGGCCCAGGAGCTTCTTGGGCAGGAGTTGGTCCTCAGGCAGAGAGATTTCCTGGAGGATTTTCTCCTTTGTCTCTCAAGGGCAGAGGCCATGAGTGTGAGTTGTTGACCGGAGTCAGGAAGTTCTGCCCTCAACATTGGGTCCTGCCTGTCCCCCAGAACCTGAGAAGAAAAGAAGTAAGAGGAAGAGACCCAGAGAAGAGCAAGCACATTGCACTGGGGGAATTTTCTTGGGTACGCTGCTTCAGGATGAAGAGTGTCCAGAGAAAATAGTCCCTGGAGTCAACATTTTTATGCCATTGATGGTGATTTGGTCTATTTCTGTCTTCACATTGCTGACAACTTCCGTCATTGTCTTAAATATGCATTGCCAGGGTCAATTAAATATGCAAGTGGACCAGACTACATTTGGGAGAAAAGTAATTGTTGTTACACCTTAGTGCATCTTAATGAATACATTAATAAATAATCCATTGCCATGTTTTTCCCTTAATAGCCATCAAAACCTTTATAAGCCTACTGCACAATACATAACATCTCGCTACAAGATTCACTTTTTTTTTTAAAAAAAGAGAGAATCAATGCATACCTAAGTTATTTGCGTCAAAACTCATTTATTTTCACAATAACATGGACTGTCAAACCTGACATCCTGCTAATAACATCCAGTGCATTTGCATATTATTCAAATGTTTCTTTTCATGAAATGGGGACTTTTGCTCACACTGTTCTGCTCGCTGGTGCAGCATGCATTTGCACATTAGCTCGGTTCACACAGCCAGAGAAGGGTTACCTGTGGCAACTAATTATGCCATCTTTTATGCATATTAATGAGTCTGGTGAGGAGCCATTCTCTGTTGTGCAGAGAAAAAAAAAATCAGCCGAAATGGAAAATGGATTATAGGCAGAGTAGCAGAGTGGAGGAGACTGATTTTTTGTTAATTTTTGATTTGTAATTTTCCTAGGTGTATTCCTTTCCCTGTTGCTGCTGTAGCAAGTCATGACACATTTATTGCCTCAAGAGATACAAAGCTATTACCTGACAGCTCTGGAGATCAGGCTCCTCAGGGGGGCTGGGTTGAAGTGAAGATTGCAGTGGAATACTGGTCTCTCCTGGAGGCTCAAGGGAAGAACCCCTTCGTTTGCTGTTCCCAGCCCCTTAAGGCTTCTCACTGGTCTGTGCAGCACAGCCAGTGCTGCTTTCAGATCTAGCAAGGGCTTAGGAGTCCTCAGCACAGGGCCGTGTCTGTCTGGTTACAGCCCCTCAAGGGCTCACCTGGATACTTCCGAATACTGTACTTTCTCTGTCTTAGGGTCTTTATCCCTAATCTGGGAAGTCCTTTCTGTGAAGGAACATTCCCTGGATTTGAAAGTGGACATCTTGGGTGTTGTATTATTTTGTTTGTCAGTCTAAATCTGTTCGAAGAGACCAAAGAAAATGCTCAGTGCTGTCTTGAATTTCCCATGGCTTAATTACTCATTCCTCTCTTTTTCTACTTCCTTTCATTGATTCTTCTGCTTTCTTCTCTACTTGCACACGATGTTGTCTTCATCTTCTGTGGCCACTACCCACTTCCTCTGTCTTTTCTTTTCTTTATTATCTGAGAGAGTCCCTAACACTTTCTTTGACCCAACCACCCTTTCTGAGCATTCTCTCTGTCCCTGGTTCTCTGTCATGATAGTAGCTTCTCTTTTAAATTTTATTCACTTTATCTCTGCCTAAATATATTAACTGGCCGGGCTTGGTGGCGCAGGCCTGTAATCCCAGCACTTGGGAGGCTGAGGCAGGAGGATTGTTGTGAGTTCGAGACCAGCCTGAGCTACAAAGTGAGCTTAAGGCCAGCCTGAACTGCATAGTGAGACCCTGTCTCAAAAAGACAAAAAAAAAAAAAAAAAAAAAAAAAAAAAAAAAATAAATATATTAACTGTTTCTAAGCGTCATAACTCCCACAAAGACAAAGGAAGGTATCATAGTTTGGGGTTTTATAAGAGAAACAATAGAAGATAGAACACATTTTATAAGATTATTTTATGTTCACCTGAAAAAATCATAAGCAAGAGTGTGGGAAATCTGTCCACACACTGAAGACCAAAGAATACAGTGGAGGGTCTGGATCCCATGATAAGGTCCTGCATGAGTCCAGCTGAATACCTGGAACTCATAACAATGCCTCCCAGGAGTCCAACTAAACAGCTCATGCAAGCCAACTTCATGGATCTGCGCTGGAAAGGCTCCAAGGTCAGTGGTAGAAGCTAGAAAGTCTGTCATCAAGATGAAGGATCTGTGCCACCGGGATGAGGGATCTGTACTGGAGCCAGGAAGCAATGCTCAAGGTAAGAATCAGATCTCCTGTAAATGTAACATAGCTGTCCACAGTGACAGTGAGGTCACGAGCTCCTCCAACAATGAGAAAAGCTGAATTCTATTCATGAAAGCCAACATAACAAGCTTCTCTATAAGGCTCAGCAATGCACCATCTTCCCCTCCACAGCCAGGAAACAATGCTCAAGATAAGGACCAGAGCTTCCCCCAAATGAACCAGAGCCATTCTCCATGACAGTGAAGGTCCCGAGCTCCTCAAGAAACAAGGACAGCCAAGCTCATCAGGGAAGCCAGCATGACAAGGTCCTCCAGAAGAATAGTTCCAGAGAACCAGCAGCTTGCAACAGCCCCAACAGCTTCTCCAAACAGGATTCCTAACAGCCTCTTCCAGCTTTTCTCTAGTTTTGCATCTCATACTGCTGGCAACAACTGTCAGGGGGCATCCCACACCTAGTCCTGTGCCAGCTCAATTCAGCTGGGTGCAGCAAGTTGACCACCAGCTAGCAGTCCACTACACAAGGGCACCCCAAAGACACAGAGAATTGGACAGGAACTTTGTTGTCATGCCCAAGGCCCCATAAGATACTCCAAGTCACCACAGTCACTTTTCTTAGGGGCCACATTGCACGTTGCATCTCTTAGCCTAAGAGTTGAAGTTTGAAGGAGGAGACAGGGTAGTGCCAGAGAATAAGCATACTTCAGCTGTGAGGGTTAGAGGCTGGTTTGTACACCCCAGATTTCTCAGTTTTCACAAATCTCAGGAACTATCTACTGGCTTATGGTGGACAGAGTGGGTTGAAACCAGGTTGCTTGCTGTGATAATCCACCCTGCCCCTTCCCTGTGTCACTCCACAGCTCTCTTACAGTGCTTCCTGGGTCACCTACCAAAAGAATGCTTGCACCCTACTTTCCAGTCTCAGGGTCTGTGTGATGGTTGTTTCAACTTATGTGGGTTCACAGATGCTCAGGGAACTGGTAAAACGTTACTTCTGGATGTTCCTGTGAAGGTACTTATGGAAGAGATTAGCACTGGCTTCAGGTTGCAGAAAACAATCCAACCTCAGTGTGGGTGCACTCATAAAACAGAGGAAGGGCAAATTCTCTCTCTCCTGAGATAGGACCTCCATCCCCTTCTGTCCTTGTGTGCCACATCTCCTGATTGTCCTCAGACTTTGGAACATAAGCCAGTGATCTTCTGCTTCTCTGGCCTTTGGTCTTAAGCTGAATCATTTAAGCTTACTCACATAAGCTGTCTTACCTGAGTTCTCAGCTTGTGTATGTCTTCTTGAGACCTCTTTGCATAAATGCATAACCCAAATCGCATAATAAATCTGTTTGTCTATCTCTCAGTATATCTATTGATTCTGCTTCTCTGTAGGACCCTGACCAATGTAGTCTGCTTTGGGAAGTGTCTGGAATCTAAGGCAAGGCCTGACTCCTGTACCAGAGAGAACCAAAGCGAGACATAGAACAAGAGGGTTCAGGTTGGTGTGACCAGTGTTGTGGGGCCCAGTGTTGTACATCAATACACCCCCTCCTGTGTTCTCTACCCCTTGCAGGAAATATGTCCCTTTGCTATTTTTTAAACAAACCTTTTGAATTGCTTCTGTGTAGCTGGCTGTCCTGCATTTCAAGGTACAGAAGGCCTCATGCGCACCTTCATGAGGCACAAAGAAAGTAGATGAGGAATCTGGTCAGTTGACCTTTGTCCCACACTAGAAGGTAAAGCAGGATGGGCAAAGGCAAGGCCAGGCCTGTTTGTAGAAAAAACTAAAGAGCAAGTATCCCTTGGCAGAAATTCTTTACCTTTGCATTCTGACACTCTTATTTATTTTCTCCTGGGGCTGATTGCAGTTGTCTTGCCTCAGGTGCAGACTCTAACTGTGACATTGACATCCCAACCTGGTGGAAGAAGTCCAGATTGCCTTTGTTCCCTACGGTTGCATTCCTGAACTCTAAGGAGGGAGCCCAGAAGATCCGCTACAGCAGGAAGCCTTAATTTTATAAAAAAACAAGCTGACTCTGAAGTCTTCATCACCATAGCAAATTGGTAAGCTAATCTGATTTCAGAAGTGTGGCCAAATTTCTGCTCAAAATTTCCTTATGATTGTCAGGGTATGAAATCTACAGCTATAACTTCAAACTAAGAAAGTCATACAGACAAGCTATCCTAGCTAGCAGGGCCATAGAACCTGGACAGATAGACCACACAAGTGGCCAGCTCACTCTGAGAGGATGTACATGGGAAAGCCATGGTTTCAGGAGGAGATGTAGTATGAGCCCATGTTGGTTGGCATTGGATCTTTTTTGAGCCATTTCTGTTTGAACTTTTTTTTTTTAGATTCAGGGCTTGAGAGGGGGCTAAGACAAGTGTTTTCCTAAAGATGACCACAAGAGAAAGCCTGGTGCTTAAATTCTCATGGTGGTGGTAGGGGAGAGAAGAGAGGAAAGGTGCTTCCTTGTTGAGGCAATTGGGAGATCAGGAAATGAGTGTGTACAGAATGCAAAAACATACACAATGCTGGATTAGTTATGGCACTACTGCAAATTTCAGCTTCTCAACTGGTGAGGTGTGGAGAGCTTTTGGGACTCTTGGGAATGGAAGATTGAGTTTTATGTGTAAAAGTAGAGTTTTTGAAAGAAATTGTAAACACCTCTGGGTATAGGAGAAAAGGTAAGGTCAGTTTGTCTGAAGATAATGCCTACATATAGAAACAAGAAATGAGTAGACAGAAGATACTTTCAGTGCAATTGGAGAGTGGAGTTGACCTGGAGGAGAATGATAATGATTTCCTTTCTACCTCAGGAGGAGAGAGCCATGCCTTGCCCTACCCTGGCTCCCAAGGAATCACAGAGGTTTGCAATAATTTCCTCTACTTAATGTGAGGTTATAAGTAGTGGGCCATTTTAACAATATTAAGTATAAATATTTAATAAATTTATTCAGCTTTAACGAATTTGTGAAAATAGTCATTCCATCAGCAAGATTACTGAGAACTTACTGCATCCCAGCATTGCTCCTGGTGTCAGGACCATGTGGATTACTGAAGCAGATGGGCATCTGGTGGAAACATGGATCTGTGGCATTGACTACAGTTTCATGCCTGGTGACAGCAGAACAGAAGTCTGTGAAACAAAAGGAAACAGAAGGTCATGTACATCAAGGACTAGAGAATGGAGAGAAGTTGTCCAGGTAGAGTGGGTGTGGGATACTCCGGGAGCCCAGGCAAAGGTACAGGCTCCAGGAAACACAGAATCTTTGGAGAAATAAAATGAGTGTGGCTGGGCTCCCACAGCAGGAGGTACAGTTGCACAAGAGGAGTTGGTGAGATAGCCATGGCTTGTGGACACACTGAGTAGTCTAAACTTAATTTTCAAGGCAGCTGGAGGCCACCAGTCAGAGAAGTAATCTATTGAGCATGCTGACCTCTGCAGGTTGCTCATAACCTGCCACGCCCTTTGCTGGGCACATTTAACATATCCATCTTCCTTATCCACAAACATATAGGATTAGTAAGATATATGATCTATTTTCCCTCCATTGGAAAGGTGATTTCTTTAGTTTTACAGCTAATGAAACTAAGACTCAATGCTGTTACACTGGATCCTCAAGTTACAGCTGGGCTGACCTATCAACAACTTCGGTTGTAATCAGAATTTTAGTTTTGACCAAACCCCTGAGTTACGACCTGAATGCTGGTTTCTTGTGCTTCTAGATGGTCTGACACGGATCTAATGCTTAAAGCCTGCTTGAAGAAATGTTTCAACATCCTTTCTTGTATGGGGTTAAATGAGAAATCCTGGGTCACTATGGCTCTAAGGACAGTGAGATCTGCTGTAAGCAGGAGGGAGATTTTGAAGGCTATGGATAGGAGCCTGAGCCTTTGACCAACTACTTGAAGTTCAGTCAGCCCTTGAGAATGAATATAGTGGTGTGTACGATTGTCTGAATTTCATGTGATTACTTAGTGGTAGAGACAGGATTTACTGGTACTCCTGGATGCCATGAAGCCTATTGGTTAAAACTCCCCTTTCTTTGTTCCTCTTGGATTTAGATTTTTCTTTAGAAAGATTGATTTGCCAAGGAGCAGGATCAAACTGGAGGCAGAGAAAGCAGCTCACGTTTGGTGTAATGATCCTGTGAGGAGTTGATTGTGGTGGACCAGGTTAGCAGGTCTGGAGGAAAAGGGGTAGAGTGAGGCTTGTTAATGAGCAGAGGTAATAGGAGGTTGAGGTATGTTGGGGAAGAAGTTACTTTTCCTTCATAATCTAGTTTGGGACTTTTTTCATTTTTAGTATTACATCATATAAATATATGTATGTTCACATTCATTATCCTGCTGTGGGAAAGTTAGGGTTTTTTCCTATTATAAAATATGCTTTTGATGTAACAGAAATTGAACTAAAATGACAAATTCTATTTTTAGTTCTCATCATGTAAATATTCATAATTACAGAGATTTTATTGTTTGTAGGTTGCTAAAGGCCATTTACTAGTAACCCGATCAGTTACCTATTGGTTTCAAATTTTGGCTTTAAGTGTTTGATTTTTTTTCTCTTTATTGAATTACGTTTTCATTGGTATAACTGGGTCCTCACCTTCCAACTGTAATTTCCAGTGGTATTGGTGTGAATGACAGAATACAGAAATACAGAGTCAGGTGTGGTGGTGCATGCTGGTAGTCCCGGTTACCGGGAGGCTAAGGTGGGAGTGCTGGGATGCCGGCTGCTATGCCTCTTGGGAGTCCTCATTAAGTGGTGCATCAATGTGTGACCTCCACGGAGCTTGGGGATCACCACGTCACCTAAGGAAGGGTAAATTGTGCCAGGGCCAAAATACGTAGGTACAAAATATTTGAATAAATGTTAGAAGAATAGGTGTGGGATTTGGAGCTGAAAAAAACCCAAGGGTAAAATAAACCAGGGCAAAACATCATTAATATTATCTTTATCTGTGAAATGGATGAAATATTACCCGTGACAAAGGAGGAGTCTAAGTACTACATAAAATAAGGTATTTGAGAGTTCCTTTAAAGTTACAAAGTTTGGAGCAATTTACTTGTTTTTCTTTTTAAATTTATGTTTTTGTAATACAAAATTGTGATAGAAAAAAGCATTAGAAATGTCACAAGATTTCAATAAACAATGTAATAGAAATTAAACACTAATTGCTGCGTTACATGATGCTATCTTTAAATTAGTTGTTCAGAGTACCTGATATAAATGTGTTAAGATGTGTTTAAAGAAAAACAAAACAAGACAAAACAAAACAAAAAAAGCAGAGGGAATAAGAAATTCAAAAGAGGAAAACATGAGTGTAAAAAACTTTTTAAGCATTAACTGCTTTCAAAAGGCCATCCAAAATAAACAACAATTATTGAAATTATTCTTCATATTTACCTATACATTTTCACTCATCTTCCATTTGTCCTTTTCCTTATCCCAGCTTTTCCTTCCCAGAGAACAATTTCTCTCCCTTTCACAGTATCTATTGTACCTTTTAGATTTTTATCACTCTTTCTGGTTCTCCTACTATCGAGATAATGTGATGTTTGTTAATGTGGATCTGATTTATTTCATTTACCAATATAATTAATCTCTAGCTGCATCCATTTCTCTACAAAAGCCTCAATTTAATCTTTTTTATAGCTGAATATTATTCTATTGTGTAAAAATACAATTTCTTTTTTATCCATTCCACAACTTATGGGCATTTGGGTTGTTTCTATGAAAAATTGCACTGCTATAAACTTGGATGCACATATACAGCTGTGGTATGATGATTTTAGTTCTTTTGAAGAAGTACCTAGGAGGGGAACAGCTGACTTGAATGGGACCTCCAATCCTAGCTTTCTGAGGAATCTTCATACTGATTACCATAATGGTTGTACCGGGTCTGCACTCACACCAAGAGTGGAGAAGGGTTTCTTTATTCCCGCAGCCTCTCCAGCATGTGTTATTGACTGACTTCATGATGATAGCCATTCTTTCTTGTGTAAGATGATGTATCAATATTATTTTAATTTGTGTCTCTTGAATGACCAGTGATGTTGAACATTTTTCATACATTTATGTGCCTTTTGGATGTCTTCATTTGTGAAGTGTATGTTCATCTCAGATGCCTGTTTTTGGATTTGATCTTTGAATTTTGGAGGCTTGATTTTTAAGATTCTTCATATGTTTTAGATAGGAGTCTGGTGGAGAGTCTGCTATAATTGTGTCCCACTTTGGGCTTTTTATTCCCTCTGTTGGGCATTTCTTTGAACATGCAGAAACTTTTCAAGAAAATGAGACCTCAATTGTTGATTGTTTGAAGTATTTCCCATGCAGTTTGATTTTTGTTAAAGAACTCCTTAACTACCTCTATGTACTTAAGATTGCAACCTGCTTCCTCTTCCAGAAGATTTAGTGTTTCAGTTTTAATATTTAAATCTTTGATCCATTTTGGTGTAGTTCTGTGAAAGGGAATAGCCATGGGTCTATTTTAAGCTTTCAGTATGTGGAAAACCAGTATTTCAAGCACCATCTATTAAACAACCTATCTTTTTATCACTAACATGTTTGGCCCCACTGTCAAAAATGAGGTGGTTGAGTGTGCTTGTAATTGTGTCTATAACCTATAATCTGTTCCATTGATCCGTAGGTCTGTGTTTATGTCAGTAATATGCTGATTTTTTTTTTTTTTTTTTTTTGGTGGAACCAGGGATTGAACTCAGGCCCTTGCACTTGCCAGGGAAGCTCTTATTCTATTGAGCCATCTCCCCAGCCTGTTTTTTCTTTTTTACTATGCTGATTTAATCACAGTGGTTTTGCAGTATAATTTCAAGTCAGGGATTGTGATGCTTCCTGCCTTTCCTCTCTTGCTCAGGATTGATTTTGTTATTCTACATCTCTTCTGGTTCCACATGAATTTTAGGAGTGATTTTTCTAAATCTGTGAGGTATATTAGTGGTCTTTTAATCAGTATTTCATTGAATCTGGATAACTGTTTTGGTCTTATGGCCATTTTCACAATGTTGATTCTTGCTATCCATGAGGAAAGGATCTTTTCATTTTCTGAAATCCTCTTTGATCTTTTTAGAGCATTATAATTTTTGCTGTATGAATCTTTAACTTCCTTTGTGAGATTGATTTCTAAGTGTTTCATTTCTGAGGATGTTATTGTGAAAGGCATGGTTTCCATAGTTTTTCTCTCAGTGCACTCGTTTGTATAGAAATGCTATTTATTTATTTATTTTTTTTTTAGTTTTTGGCAGAACCAGGGATTGAACTCAAGCTCTTACACTTGCCAGGGAAGCGCTTATTCTACTGAGCCATCTCCCTGGACGCTAGAAATGCCATTTATTTTTGAGTGCTAACTTGGTATTGTGCTACACTACTGAATTGGGTTACTTAATCTATAAATCTCTTAGTGAAGTATTTGGGGTCTTCTATGTACCATATCATGTCATCTGCAAATAATGATAATTTCAATTCTTCCTTTCCAGTGATTATTCTTTTTATTTTTTTCGCGTGCCTAATTGCTTCGGCTAATGTTTCCAGAACTATCTTGAACAGGACTGGTGACAGTGGCACCCTTCCTGATTTTACAGTGAAAGCTTCCAATTTTGTCCATTAAGTGTATGTTGGCTATTGGTCTGTCATAGATGGCTTTTACAGATTGAGATAAAGACCATCTATTCTGATATTCTTCAGGTTTTTTTTTTTTTTTTAAATCATGAATGAGTGTTGGACTTTGCTAAATCTTTTTCTGCACCTATTCAGATGATCATGTGATTTTTGTGCTTGTCTCTGTTGCTGTATTAGATTTATGGTTCTGCATATATTAAACCATCCTTGCATTCCTGGGATAAATCCCACTTGGCTGTGATGTACAATTTTCTTGATGATTTGCTGCATTTTGTTTGCTGGTATTTTATTGAGGATTTTTACACTTATGCTCATTAGGGAGTTGTTCTATAGTTCTCTTTTTTTGTTTGAATCCGACTCAGGCTTTTGTATCGGAGTAAAACTTGCCTCCCTGAGTGAGTCTGGAGGAAATTTCTTCTCTTTCAATTTCATTGAAGAATTTGAGACGAGTTGACATTAGGGCCTCTCTAAATTTCTTGTAGAATTCAGCTGTGAATTCATGAGGACCTGGGTTTTTCTTTGTTGGCATTTTTTTTATTACATTTTCAGTTTTTTTTTTCTAATATTGGATTATTCAAAATTTTTATAACTTCTTGATTTATCTTTCATAGTTCATATGTATCTAGGAATCTGTCCATTTCTTCCATATTTCCCATTCTGTGGGAATGGGATTTTGGAAATAGGTATTGAAAAATCTGAATTTCTACATGCTCCGTAGTGATTTCACCCTTTTCATTCTTCATTGCGTAAATTTGACTTTTTCCTTTCCTTTCTAAAATGAGGTTGGTTAGGGGTTTGTTAATTTTATTTATTCTTTCCAAGAGCCAATTCTTCAACTCATTATTTTTTTGTGTTGTTTTCTTTGTCTCTATTGCATTTACTTCTGCTCTGATCTTTATGATATCCTTTCTTTTTGTGCTTTTAGCTTGACCTGCCATTCTTTTTCTAGGAATTTGAGGTACAGTATAAAACTGTTTATTTGGGCTCATTATGTTTTCCAGATCTGAGAATTTATTGCTAAAAATTTCCCTCTTAAGATAGCTTTCATTGCATCCTGCAGGTTCCAGTAACTTGCATCTACATTTTTGATAGATGGTAAATATTGTTTAATTTCTTCTTTAATTTCATCTCCGATGCATTGATTGTTAAAGTAGGGTATAATTTAGTTTCTTTTGTCAATAATTTCTAGTTTCATTGCACTATGGTTAGATAATATGCATGGAATAATTTTGATTCCTTGCATTTACTTAAGCATGTTCTATGTGCTAGTCTATAATCTATTTTGGAGAATGTCCCATGTGCAGCTGAGAAAATATGTATTCTGATGCTGTTGGGTGGAACACACTCTAAAGGTCTATTAGGTGTATTTTTTCACAAGTTAAGTTTACTTTTGGTATTTTTTCACTAATTTTTCACATGCAGGATCTATTTCTTTGTATTAGTGGACTTTTAAAGTCCCCCAATGCAATTATGTGCCTTACATAATGAGTGCTCCTACGTTTGGTGCATATATATTTATAATTATTATCTCTTCCTCTTATAGTTTTCCCCTAACAAGTATGAAGTGACCTTCATTGTGTCTTTTGTTCACATTTGGTTTGAAGTTGACATTGTCAAAAACCACAATAGAGAGCCGGGCGTGGTGGCGCATGCCTGTAATCCCAGCACTAGGGAGGCTGAGGCAGGAGGATTGTTGTGAGTTCGAGACCAGCCTGAGCTACAAAGTGAGCTTAAGGCCAGCCTGAACTGCACAGTGAGACCCTGTCTCAAAAAAAAGACAAAAAAAAAAACAAAAAACAAAAAACAAAAAACAAAAAACACACACAATAGCTCCCCCTGCTTTTTTCTGGGTTCCTGTTTCATGGAGTATTATTTTCTATCATTTGACATTCAGTTCATTAGGATTTTTTTAGTGAAATGTGTTTTTTTGTATGAAAAATGTTCTTTGCTTTTGTTTCTTGTTCCATTCTGCCAGTCTTCTTCTTTTGGTTGGTGAACTGAGGCTATTTACATAAATAGTGATAACTGATAGGAATTAGATTATCTTTGTCATGTTGTCTTCCTACTGTAGATTCCTTATTTTCCCCTTTGCCTAATTTCTTTCTGTACTTGTTTGTGCTCTTCTGTTGTTGTTGAAGTTTTGTTTACATTTGTCTCTTTCTAAAATACCTGTCAGTACTCTTTGTAGAGTTGGTTTGGTAGTCATGCATTTCTTTCTTTCTTTATTTTTATTTAATTATTTTTGTCTCTGAAGTATATAGTCTCTCTGTTAAATTTGATAGACAGTTTTGCACAATACTACATTCTTGGTTGAAAGTTGTTTTCTTTCAGGACACCAAATATCTCACTCCAGATATTTCTTGATTTGATGGTCTGTGTTGAGAACTCTACCACGATTCTGACGGGCTTTCCATTACAGGCATTCTGTTTCTTTTCTCTAACATCTTTTAACAGTTTGTTCTTTTGCTCAGTTTCTGGAATCTTGATTATTGTGTGTCTGAGTGGTAATTTATTTTAATTATGGCTAGCTGAAGTTCTATGTGCTTCAGTTGTCAGTATATCAGATTCTTTTCCCATGCTTGGGGAATTTCTTTTACTTCTACAGACACTCTCTTTACATCTTTTGCATTATGTCCAGCTGTTGTGTTGATGCCTATCAGGTTTATATTATTTTTCTTTGCATCATCTTGGAGTTGTTGTACAGTTATTTCCTGGTTTATTGTTATTTTTAAGAGATATTTGCCTTTGTGTTCACTGCTTCAATGTTATCTTCAAGGTGTGAAATTCCATATTCTGTTTCATTCAAGCAGTTTTTCAGCTGTAGCATCCTGTAACTCAGTTTGACTCAAATTTACTGATCAAGGAGATTATAAGGCCATAGAGGAAAGTGATTGATGATATAGAGTGTGCCTAAGGAGAGTGATATGGATAGAAAACATTCTCTCAGTCTTTTACAGAGAGAAAATTGGTTAAGCAATGGCCATGACTCATCCACATGGCTGATACTGACAAAGGATCTGCAAACTGTGGCATAGAGTTTCAGGGTAAATCCTGAGGGTCTTGACTGACCTTATCAGATACAAAAGCTACATTTCGTGTTACATAGGTCTTGCTTTATTTTGGTCTTAACCATCCACCAGGAAAATATAAAAACAAAGTATAAAAAGTGAAGCCATTTTAATATACTGAGCTGTAAAAGGCTCAAGTCAACAACTTCTGACATTGCCAGTCCTACAGAGAACCCATTACTATTGAGACTACTGGACTATATTGGATTATTTTGCTGAGTTCACACACCTACAATATTTAAGTAGCAAGGGGATGTCCATCTCTGACAAAACTAAAAAAATGGGATACAAATGAAGGACCATTTTGTATCTCTCTATAAAAAATAGTTAAGATACATACTATAGTTACTTTCTCTTAATTCAATGCGAAGAAAGATTTGTATTAATAGTGTGTAGACAGGATATCATGTCTGCATCTTCTACTATGAATAACCACTAAGAAGACAACAGTATGCAATGTGTTAATTATTGAAACGGTCCTACTAATTGGTTTTGAAACTGTCTCATTGCTATAGGTTTCTCAATAAAATCAATTAGAAAAGGAGAAAGCACTAGTTTCCTGGACCCCATTATCCTCCTCCAAATAAACCTTTGCAATCATTATGCCCTTATCCATTCCCCTTGTTGATAGTTTTAATAATATGGTTGTTTCACTTTTTACTTAACTTTACACAGTGGTATCATGTTGGATGTTTCTCTTTTCTTTCTCTCAATGCTGTGGTTTACAAGGTTTATCCATGTTTGACATTATCACATTTTAATATTCCATTGCACAGACATATTACAATTGTATCTGGCCATTCTCCTACAGATGGATGTTTAGCTTGTCCCTGGTTTGAGGCTGTTGTGGATGATACTGCTATGAGCATTCACATACAACTTTCTTGGTGTGCATATTCATTGATGTGTTGTTGGGTCTATTTCTCGGGTGGGAATATATGATTTACAGGAAATTCCCTTCTTCAACTCTGGGCACTAATTCCAGTTCTTTCAACTCTTGTATAATTTCAGTCTCAGCAGTAGCATTGGAGAGCTCCTGTGACTTTATCAGATTTTAAGGTCCTGGGATGGCAGCCTTCCTTATGGTCAGTTGTCATTTTTAGTTATTCCAGTGGTCTGAGTAATATATTGTAGTTTTTTTTTCTGTAGTGCCCTTATGACTCATGACGTTGAACACATTTTCACTTACAACATGTTGGAGTTCCTGCTGTACATATTTTCTGTTGACTATCATCTCGTTTGAGTTAGAGAAGTTCCTTATCTTGGATATAAACCTTATGTCTTGTAAATATATTTGCTCTCCCTTCTGTCTTCACTGTCTTAATGAATTTCCTTGATGAACACAAGTTCTTGGTTTTAATGTAGTCAAATAACAACTTTTTCTTTAATGGTTAATGACTTTTAAAGAAATATTTCCCTACTGTGAAGTCATTAAGATTAATTACTGTATTGCTTTTCAGATCCAGACCTATAATTCATGTGGAATTTTTGTATATATGATGAAGTAGGGGTCAAATTCCCCTCCCCCCATTAATATCTAATTTTCAGTCTTTTGGCCTATTCTGAATTTAATAGATACTTTCTTGTCCGACTCCTGCAGCTTCCAGAAAAATTGCTCCTAAGTGATGACTCACCTTTCTGAGTTTTTGTCTTAGCCCATAACTCTTCTCTATACCTTGTTGATTTCCTATTATTGCCAAAAAGATGTCTTGCTATTTTATTTTGTCCAGTTCTTTTTGTCCTTCGAGGTCTGACTAGGATCACACAGTCTACCATTACTTTCAAACAATGCCATTTAATGGACTCTTCTCAGTTATCGTGTATGACTTATTTATTTTTATATCGAGACCCAAACTCAGGACCTTACACTTGCCAGGTAGGCTCTGTCACTCTGACCAATATCCTCAGCACTGCCTAAGATCATTTCTAAAATGCAGATAATGACATATTGGCATTTGATCCGAGCATTTTAATCATTCCTTTCTCCTTGGGGGATCATTTTCCAGTCGGCATGCTTGCCCTCTCTAAAAGAGTTGCAAGAAAGTATAAAGTGTGAGGTCAAATGTCCTCCTTCTGACTGTCCAAACTGTGCCAGTAGAACCCATGTTAACTGAGAGAGGGAAGGTCCTCAGAGGCCACTGCCCTCAAAATCTACTTGCCTACATGTTCCCTTTCTCAGCTGCTATCTCAAAAAATTTCCCTCCAGAGAACTCACCGGAAAATATTGCTATAGGTTAAAAGAACTCCCTCTGTGGGACACATGAGGTCCTAGAGCCACCTATTACTAGCCGCATCCCTGCATCACCACCACCACCACCACCACCACCACCACCACCACCACCACCACCACCACCATCACCTCCCCCACCCCATCACTTCCCCCACCACCATCACCGTTACCACCACCACCACCACCACCACCAATATGCTCCAGTCTACATGAGCCACTTGGACTTCTGGACACTGCCTAATCTGTTGTGCCTTTGCTGCAGCCTGACATGACCTTTCAGGGTTCTTGGTCAGGTAGACTTACGTTTACCCCCAAGTGGGCCTCACTTATCCAGTAGCTGCTTTGACATCTTGGGCCT
>PVKA01002052.1:0-24991 GCA_004027165.1 Ctenomys sociabilis
GGAAACACGCATGCCACCTTCAAAGACTATCACCAGCACCTCAGCTAGACCAATACACATTGCTTAAGGCCAATTGAAGGATAAACAGAAGTCCTAGCCAGCTCTGTACATAACAATATGAGGAAATAGGATCAGACTCAGTCAAAATGGAGACAGTCACTCTTCTTTCAAGGAGAGCTGCTCAGGTGGTCCCCCACAGAAGGCCATGACAGGTAGGGATGCGCCTGGGCCCTCATTCCCACCAGGACCACACGGCTCCCCATCCTGACCATTCCTAAGGCTGCCACTAGAAATGAGATCATTTTCAATGTGATGAGATTTACCACGCGTGAAATCACCGAGGAATCTGCTAAGTAGTCACAAGCCATAGTTGTTGCAAAGGTTTTAAAGTTCAGGGGCAACTTGTAGGGGGCACTGAATTTTTTTGGCCAGAAATTAGAAAAGTTATGGGGCTTACTTCATAAGAAGTCTCCTGGTCCCTCTACAATTAGCTGCATTCAAAAAGAATTCCACCATTACAGTTGAAAGTTTTGGAGTCATTGGAAGGAAAGACTGACATAAGAATATTCTTTTAAAAAATGTATTTATTAATTCATTTTGTACAGGGTCTTGCTATGCAGCTTGGACTCCTCGCACTCTTCCTGTCTCAGCCTTCCCAGCACTGGGATTACAGGTGTACACCACCACGCCTGGTTTTGGGGTTGGTATGGCACACCTGAGGTGCTGGGGTCAGCACGGCATGCTGTACCAGGGACTGAACTTAGTTCTTGTGCTTGCCAGGCAGGTGCTTAGACCGCTGAGCTATCTCCTCAGCCCAAGAATATTCCTAATGCTTCTTTCTTTCAGTAGATCACTGCTAACAACAGATATGTTAGTCTTCACACTGATAATAGCTCTGCTAATGCCATAGGGTGAAGATTCATATGTTCACATCACATCTGTGTGCAGATAGATTTTAATATAGTTGACTACGAAATGATAATAGACCAGATCTAGTTATTTATTAAATAAAACAGCACACGTTACAAACATTTTAGTATTTTGACAACTGTATTTCAGGATTATTGGTATTCTTTATAATTCTAGGTGTTTTATTCCATATATTTACAAACATGAACAGGGTTTCCTGTTGTATCTTTTTTTTTCTTCTTCTTCTTCTTCTTCTGTACCAAGACCTTGCACAGGCAGGTGGTGTGCCGCTGAGCTAAATCCCTGGCCCTGTTGTAGCATTTTGATTGGTAATATTTGTCAGTGCCGTTTTTAGTTTAGAGGTTATTTTAGAATTAGAGGGCCCAGGGAGATAGCTCAGTAGAATAAGTGCTTGCCTGGAAAGAACAAGGGCCTGAGTTCAATCCTCGATTTCACCAAAAAGAAAAAAAAAAAAATAATAATAATTAGAAGGATAACATGAGCAAAGGAAAATGGAAAATTCACATCATTCTACCTTCATTTCTTATTCAACACCTTATTTCCTTTGTTCTCAGGATTTTTTTAAAAACATCTTATTGTATGGCTTACATATGCTGGTTTGTTACCTTTCCCCATGAATAATTATTTGTTTCCTGCTAGGGGGCTGAGCCAATTCCTGCTGGTTCTATTTCAGAATCAATGGTAAGGCACATTCTTGAGGCTCAGAATCCCTCCCGGAAGACTCTCTTCCTATCTGTGTGCTGACCCACTGAGGTAGCGGTGCAGTGTTTATTAGCTTATTTTCTGTGTCTCCAAGTTACAGATAGGAGTGCGACTTCTGAAAAACATTTCATGCTCAAAGTTCCAAAATCAATAGCAGGAGGAGCTCGGAGACGGCTGATGTACCGCCACTCCCAGACTGACATCTTAGGAATAAAGGCCAAGAACAGGAATGGAAATTGTCTATTCCAGGAGGCACAATCATAAACATTCTCAGGCTATTTTTATGGGAGATTGTGCTGCCACACTGCTCCTGGATTCTTTTCTCAGGAGTGCATGAGGCGGGAAGGCATCTGAGAGCCTACCAGATGCAACACGGAGGGAAACTTACACTAAGACCAGTGAGGATCCAGGTTCGAAGCAAATCCTGTGAGTGTTAGCACTACCCTGTATAATGAAAACTGTGTTGCAGGCCCTGGGGAGCCGCCTTCTATGTGTCTTGGTATGAGGGCAGCTTGTTTTATATTCAACAGCTTTGATGAAATAATCTAGAGACAAGTGAAAGGGCAGAAAGGCAGATTATGGGGATGCTCTGTAGCTCAATGGATTTTTTTGTTGTTGTTTTGTTTTGTTTTTTTTGGCGGAATCAGAGATTGAACTCAGACCCTTGCACTTGCCAGCGCTTATTCTACTGAAGCATCTCCCCAGCCCCTTATTCTTTCTTTGTTTGTATATTTATTACAGGGTCTTACTACACAGCCCTGACTTGTAGTGATCCTCCTGTTTTCAGGCTCCTCAGGGCTGGGATTACAGGCATGTACCACCACTCCTGGACTCTGTCACAGGCTCAGCACACCCTGGGGGCAGAGTTCACTGGGCATTTAGTATCAGGATCGATCCCTGATCCCTGGGCTTGCCAAAGCAAGTGATTAGTCTGCTGATCTATCTCCCTGGCCCCTCACTTTTTTTTCTTTTTAACCTTACTGTTCCCTTCACCCTTTCCTGCTGTTGTTGGTGTTAACCATGAGAACACAACTGGGAATGGTATCCTGACCTAGATACTTGGGTTTCTTTGTAGAGAATGGTTCTCTGCATGTTTTGGAAATTGTAGGTCTCTTTTCATAAATTTTATAGATATTATTTATTCTCATTGTAACAATGTATTAGATTTATATAACCTTTAATTCAAACAACTGCAGTTTTAATAAAGGAGGATCATGGTGTTTCCCAAAATGTATCTCTTTTTTGTTTTTTAGCAAACAGTGCAAAATTGTTTCATTTTCTTCTCTCTCTCTCTCTCTTTTCTTTTTACAATTTTTATTTCATTTATTCTAGGCATGTCATTGACCAGATTTTTTTTTTTGTTTTTGGAACTGGGGATTGAACTCAGGCCCTTGCACTTGCCAGGGAAGTGCTTATTCCACTGAGCCATTTCCCCAGCCCCTCAGATTTTTTTTAAATACAGAGAAATAAAGAGAATGTAATTCACTTTGACTTCAGGTTCACATTATTTTTTTGTTTATGTATTTAGTATAGGATCTATAGGGTCTCACTACGCAGATCCAACTTGTGATTCTCCTGTTTTCAGCTTCCCAAGTGCTAGAATTACAGGCATGTGCCACCATGCCCAGGCTCTAAAATTGCCTCATTTTCAAGTATGTACTAAAATAATTTTTTATAAGATTCTGTTTGAGCAAATAAAGTTCTTTTGGACTTTGATGGATGTTGTAAGGAGACAGGATTGCACATGGCAGTGTACGTTGGGCCAAAAGCAGGGCGCTATGAACTGCAGGGTCCAGAAGGGTAGGCTTTGCCTCCCAGCCTTTGAATCCTATAACATATGGGAGATATGTACATAAACAAAGCAGAAAGCCAAAGGAGGCAAATGAAATCAGAGAGAGAGAGAGAGATTGAGAGTGAGCCCTCAACTTCTAGGCCTCACTCCCAGAAGTTTATTTAGCAAATTGTGCAGTACAGCCCCAGATTGTTTTCAGGTCCTCCAGAGCTTCTTATGCAGCTGTCCTCAGAGCACACTCAGAGAACAAGATTGACCTAGTGGTCTCTGTGAAAAGACAGCTTTGCAGGTGGAAAGTGAACTAGCTTCTTCCTATTCAGTCTAAGTTCTGTATCTCAGAAGCAAATTTTAGTGTAATCCAAAACATCACTTACAGCTGTTGGGAGCAGAGTGTACTGAAGCTGTGCTCATTTTTTTTTTAAATTTTTCTTTTATTGAAGTACAAATATCAATGAGACATTTTTAAGATACCTTGACAAGATGGATTTGATAAATTAATACATTCCAAACTGTTTTCATAATGTTTTGGTATCCTATAAGGTGCATACATGATATTATACTTACAGACATTATTATACCATATGTCTCTTGTCTGTACTCATTGTTGAATGCGGCCTGTGTCTCTTGTGACCCTCATGTGTCATAGAAGTCTGTGTTATATATGTTTCACTTTACTGTACAGGTTGGAAGTTTAATTTTAACTTTGGTATACTTACCCTTGATCCTGTTTGCTATACACAATAAATAGGTTGCTTAAAAAAATAAAGAAGTAAACAAAACACATCACTTATACTATGAGAGAAAAGCTCTTTGCCACACCTTCAGAAATTAGTTTTAGGTACACAATTACTTGTTTAAAGCATGTATAGCCAGAAGTGTCCCAGAATGCAGAATTTCTTAGGAAGATGCTAAATATAACCTCTCTCTAACAAAATGTTAACTTCCATTCTTCCATGAATATCAAATGCTTTAAGATCTATAAGGTCTTTCTTATCTTCCCAGTGAGAGCTTATCCATAACACTCAAAATCTTCCATACTTTCCATATTCTTTCTGAAATAATGCATACGCAGGTCATGATTTTCAAATTTCATTCATACGAGGCTTCTACCTTTATTGACCTCAGACCTTAGCATTCATATTATAATACACAGATTATATATTTTAGAAAGTAATAGATTTGCTCAGTGTTGTTTCTTTTATTCCACGTATTCCTCTTCACTTGGTCAATAATTTATTTTTTAATGTGTCCTGAGTTATATGTTTATTAAAGTGTCATGCATGTTAATCATTTTTGTCAGTACATTTGTAGTACACAGTGATTACACTCATTGTGGGGAGTAGGTATGAGTGCAGAGCAGCCTAATTCTTTTTACTCCCTCTTCTCCCTCCCCTCCCTTCATCTCTAAATCCCCTTCCTTTCGCATCTGCAACAGACCTAGATGGTTGGTGGTTTTTATGAAGAACATTTCTTCTGTCATTATCTTTAAAAATTGCATTATTGGGGTAAATTAATGACAAACTCCAGGTCAAATTTTCCTGTAAAAACATTGCTCTTCAACCTCTTGCCTCCTGTACTTCCAATGAGTTTGATGCCAACTCAATTCTCTTTCTCTTACACCCTTTTATTCTCTCCGGGTAATTTAAAATACAGTATTTGCTTATACTTGAAAATTTACTAGGGCATGTGCAGGTATCTTAATTATGTTTTCTAGGTGTTTAAAATTATTTCTTTCTCACCTGGCAGACACTGCTAATGTGATTCTCAAGGCTTTTCTCGCACAGGGAAATTTTTTGTTCTTTGATCTCTCTTGTTTCCATTCTCTTCCTGAACTGAGACATTAGAATCCCAGGAATCTACTCTGAATCTTTTATATTTTCTCTAATGCCTTTCTTTACTTTTTTGGCCGAACCAGGGATTGAACTACTCAGACCCTTGTGCTTGCCAGGGAAGCACTTATTCTATTGAACCGTTTCCCCAGCCCTTCCCTAATGCCTTTGTCCTCTTTTCTTTTGCTTGGTTTTTATGAATAAGGTGGATTCATATTCCAGCTCACTAATTCCATCCTTTTCTTAATTTATTTTTTATTTTATTGAAGTACAAATATCAATCAGACAGTTTTAAGATACCTTAACAAGACAGATTCGATAAATTAATACATTGCAAACTGTTTTCATACTGTTTTGGTATCGTACAAGGTGCATACATGATATTATATTTACAGATATTATTTTAGCAGATGTCTCTTATCAGTAAATTAAGAGTGTAGCTGTTTATTTATCTTATTTTTTATACCTGAATTATATCAAAAATTCAATAATTATTTTCCTAATGGATGACCATAGTACTAGAAACTAATTCCATCTTTAGTAGGGTTTGTCCTGTTTAGCCTTTAGTATCTTTTTGTGTTTTAAAATTTTTTTTCCTTTCATTTTATCTATTTGGTACAGGGTCTCACTACACAGTTCAGACTCATAGTGATTCTCCTATTTTCAGCCTCCTCAGTGCTGAGATTACAGGCATGCACCACCACGCCCAGACTCATTCTTCAGCTCAGCTTGCTCCAGGGGCAGGACTCCCACAGCATGCGGGACCAGGGATCGAACCCTGGTCCCTGAGCTTCCCAAAGCAGGCCCTTAGTCTGCTGAGCTATCTCACAGGCCAATAATTATATTTTAATCCCTCACATTCCCGAGTGCTTCTTTTTCACAGCAGCCTTTCTTTTTCTCGGTAAAGTATATGTGAAATCTGCCCGGTTACTAACTATAGTACATTCCTCTACTTTCTGTATTGACTCTGCTTCTATGAGTATTAGTTCTATGTGCTGGATTCGGAGCCCCTCTCATGCCATCAGTTTTGGCATAAATGACTCTTTCAATTCCAGTGGTCTCTGAGCTTGGGCTCCTCTTGTAATATTCATTTGTTACTCATGGGAGGCTGAGAGTAGGTCAACTCCATTGGGTTTTGTTTTCAAACCATTACCTTTGTTTCCTCAGAGGGCTCTGAAGTATGGTGTCTCCCCTTTAGATCACAGGTGCAGGTTACGGTTCTGCTATTAATAAAGGAGCATTTTTGTTTTCCATTTGGTGATTGCTTCTGTGTACATGTTTGGTCTGAAGTTTCACAAGGAAAAGAGATGTCAGGGAGGGACCCGTGACACTGGAAAGTAACACCATCATAATGGCATAAGAAGTCCCTTTTCCCCAACACCTGTTCATGTTTACTACATGTGGGCCTGGGTGGACCCCTGCCTGTGTTTGAGACACAGTGCCAGGCGGAAGACAGGTTCTTAGTGTATCAGTGACAGCTGATGTTACGTGAGTTAATACTGAACTTTAGAAAAAGGGAACATTGGGGTCAGAAAAAGAGTTCGTCTCGAAAAGGTAGCCCTATTGTATATCTTAGGTCTGGCAGGTGGAATTATTAAATTTTTTTTCAGTCTGTTTTTCCCTTTGCTGTATTCCTCAGCCATGACAGTGGGCCAATATATTAAACAACCAAAGCGCTTCAATTTCAGGCCACTAGAGAACACGAGCTGGGGAAGCATTTGGAATTTAAATTCTTACTGTTTGGTATGGCCAGCATCACTACAGTGGTGGTTCCTCATCTAGTTTCTTTTTGTCACTTTGAAGAGGATACAAGGAAAAGAAAACCACGGGAATTCAGCTTTGGATCCAGACAGTTTATTGCTCGGTCCGCGCTAGACTTTGTGCTCCAGCCCCCGCCCCTCCTGCCCCGCAGCAGCATGGGGCTGCTTAGGGTTCCGCCTCGCCCATTTCCTAACCCCAGATCTCAGGTGGGAGCCTGGCCTCGGGTCCCAGCTGTGGTGTGCTGGGGCTGAGATCAGCACCGAGAATGGGCTTGTTTTAAACATGAACACTGAAAGGAAGTGGAAACTTTTTAAACTAATTTTTTAATTTTATTCATGCATGTTTGCAATTCATGCAGTTTACAGCAGTCTCAGGGAGTGGCTACACGCGCATATTCTAGCTTGTTTCTTTCTCTTTCCCCCTCCCCTCCCCCCCTCTGGTTTCCCATCCCTCTTTCATACTTCTGATGGTATTTGTCTTAGCTCATGCTATGACATATTACGTTTACATAATTGTGGTTATTAGGTTCCTGCTCATGGCACGCCTTCATCTGTTCATTTCTTCTTCCCCTCTTTCTCACTCCCCAAGCCAGTTCTCTTGGACCACTGCTCTATGGCAAGAGATCTGTCTCTGTCCCTTTCCATTCATCTTTATCTTTCTCTTTATTCATTCTTTGTCTCACTCCAATGAGATATATATCTTCAGAATTTAAACTTTTGTGTCTGGTTTATTTTACTCAATGTTATATTTCCAACAGAGGCATTGGTGGTACAGTGGTTCGCATAGCTGCCTTCTAACATTACATTTTCTAGGTACATCCGTTTTCCTATATGAATCTCAGTTGTGTCATTCTTTTTAGCTGAATAATATTCCACTATATGTAGATACCACATCCTCTTTCTTTTCTTCTCTTTTTCTTTTTGTCTTTTTTGACATAGGGTCTCACTGTGTAGTTCAGGCTGAACTTGAGCTCACTTTGTAGCCCAGGCTGGTCTCTTCCTGCCTCAGCATCCCGAGTGCTGGGATTACAGGCATGCATCACCACGCCTGGCTGATACCACACTTTTTTTAGCTGGTTAGCTCTCAAATGATGGGTACACATGCTGCTTCCAGGATTTAGCCCTTGTGAATTGTGCTGCTACAAATACTGGTACGCATGTATTGCTGTAGAATGATTCCTAAGTTTTTTGGGGAAGATAGATTAAAAGCACAGCTGGATCATATGGAATTTTTATTTTCAGTTTTTTTTTTTTTTTGAGAAATTTCTACACTGAAGGAAATAAAAAGTTTTGTTAGATTAGTGCAGAGAAAAAAAATCCAATGCACTCAATAGACGTTCAATAGCTTAAAAGAAAATTTTGTCCCATTAAGAATATAGCCACCAGGAATCAGGTCTGTTCCAAACTTTGAAAAAGTTTATGATAGTGTCACAAAACAAGTGTTGGTGTTATAGTCAAGATAGACAGAACATGAAGAAAGTCTTCTATTCTTAATTCTCCTGTTTTCTTTGTCTACCCATCTTTCCCCAAAAAACTGACTCTGTCATGTTCTTGGACTTCCAACAGCAAGGTAGTCTGAGTTATACCATCTGGGGGACCTAGAGAAATAACTTTGTGAGAAATAAACTGTTTTCATGACAGGAGCTTTGCTGATATTGTGTGTGTGTGCAGCCTGGTCTACAGCTGTTCTTGATAGTGCTGTTGTCAGCTCAGCGGTACAGCGCCTGCCTGGGAAGCACAAGGACCTGGGTTCAATCCCCAGTATCATATGTCATACCCCCCTCCTGAGCTGTGCAGGCCACTGAAATTGGGTGTGGTGGCACATACCTGGCAATCCCAGTACTGGATAGGCTGAGATCAGAGAAAAACTATGAGTTTGAGCTGTGTAATAAGACCCTGTATCAAATAAATAAATAAAAGATTTTAAAAACTCAGAGTGGCAAAATAAGTAGGTTTGGTTAAACCCAATTTCATAAGTGCTTGAGGGAGCTCCACCAAACCCAACAGAAGACACCCCAGGCCACAGCTGCAAAAAAAAAGGGGAATTGAGACTACTCATGAGAGAAGCAAGTCCTGCGGAAAAGCAGCGGAATAAAACACAAGGGGGGTAAGAACAATGGCCTGTGATTTCTCTGATTTTAATTTCAATCCTGGCAGGGGGTTTTGTCTTTGAATTTTAATTTCTCTTTTGTGAATTAAGAGGGAAAAAATTCATATTTTTCAAGTTTGGAACATTCTTTATTTTGTAATATAGGCTTGTGGCAATAACACTAGTAAGTCAGTAAGAATATCACAGTGCTGTGTGGGGGATGTATATGTAGATCAAAACATTATGTTGTACTCCATAAATCTGTACAGTTGGTATCAATTTAAAATTTGAAACTACAAATCAGAAAATAGAAGATGAATTTCATGCTTGAAGTAATCTACAACCTCCAGGTTAATTAAACATGCTTTAGCCAGTCATTGAGAGGCTTCAGGGTCAGTAGCTACTTAAACATATTCCAAGGGGATTTTGAGAAGTAAGTGATGTGATTCGTATCAAGGGGCTTGTCGCCCAGTCTCGTAACAACCTGACTACTGGGAAATTCTGTTGGGCTCTGAGGGGTGGCCCACCAGTTCATCCTAATTTGCTTGGGCTGTTGCTTTAGTTTTACTATCCCAGGACCCTTCCCCCTCTTAAGTGTTCTTCAGAAAGTCTTAACCCTGTTTGTCATTCCAGGAGATACGAAGCAATCAAACATCAAAATTCAAGTGGAGAGGATACCTCAGGGTGCCTGTCCACTGGAGAGGACAGAGTTGTTAATCAGTGTGGTAAGAGTTCTAGGCCGTCCCTGGGAATGTTTCGTTTGTTCATTTAGCTGTGGGCAAGCATACTGCTTTTTAGAAGTCTACACTCACAGGGGACTTACACTGTTCCCTTCCTGCCTCAGAGTTAAACTGAGACTCCTTCCCAGAGACACGATGGCCCTTCTGTTCTCTAATTGTTTCTTCCCTGGGGATTTTTGTCTTGCAAGGGACAAATGGCTCTATCATCTGGGAGAGTAAAGTGCATTACTGTTATCTCGAGGGTAGGGGCCAAGGATACTGCCAATACAGCACATAGGTCATGAACTTTCCACTTTCCCCAAAAAAGAATTGTCTATGCCAAATCTCAGTCATCCCACAGAAGTAGAATGCTGCTCTTTGCTTTCCTCTTTTCCCTAAGGTTATACAAGTGGGGAAGGACACAAGTCTTCCTTTTGTTCTATAGGGACTCCTGAGTGTACTTGTTACCCATATGGGAGGAGGTAGCCTTACATCTGCCTTAGCCATGTTCTTAAATGTGGATGTTGGGGCTCGGGAGATGGCTCAGTGGGATAAGTGCTTCGCTGGTAAGCACAAGGGCCTGAGTTCAATGCCTGGCTCCTCAAAAAAAAAAAAAAAAAAAAAAAAAAAAAAAAAAAATTAAATGTGGATGTTATGCACTTATTCCACTGAGCCATCTCCCCTGGCAAATGTGGATGTTTATGAATTGTATTGTACTCTCTAGCTTGTCTAGTAATTTATAAGACAATAATGTGTTTCCCTTTTGCCTCTTATTTGATTTCTCCTATGGCAGGACCCTTCCAAAGGATTGACAACATGGCCTAAGTGCACACATGTAGCTCTAGCACAGCTCTATAACATAGACAGTACCCAATCAGCATGCAGCTTGTTAGTGTGTTACCAATAGGAAGAAAAAGATGCAAGAATCATAAAAGGAGCAACTGCACCATGCTGGAGGCTTGGCCCTCACACATGAATCCATGGAGTCAGTGCCACGCAGATAGATGCTGCTTCCGGTGAGAGCCTCTGTCTGGGTCCATCTATCTGTATGAGAATTCTGCTGTGCCACCACTGGAGTTCTTTTTTTTTTTTTTTTTTTTTTTTATCTTTTTGAGACAGGGTGTCACTATGCAGTTCAGGCTGGTCTTAGCTCACTTTGTAGCTCAGGCTGGTCTCGAACTCACAACAATCCTCCTGCCTCAGCCTCCCGAGTGCTGGGATTACAGGCCTGTGCCACCACGCCCGGCACCACTGGAGTTCTTGAGGGAAGAATGATGAATATCAATTCATGGTTTGAAATCAGTTTGCTTCTGGGCTTTAAATTCATCATAATAAAACTTTAACTCCATCCACCTGTTGATTTCTACCAATGTCTCCCCAGTCTTTCCCTCTATATAGACTCCTCCATCAGTGGAAAAAAGTATTCATATGTCTTACTGTTTCACAAGTAAATATAAAATAAGGCCAAATTTAAAAATAATTTCCTTTTAATAAGAATAGGAAAGAAAAAGTTAAATTATTGTTATTTGTGGGTGACATGATACCCTACATAGAAAACCACCAAAATTCCACCAAAAACTTCTAGATTTAATAATCAAATTCAGTCATGTAGATGGATGCAAAGTCAGCATTCTAGAATTAATAGTGGTGAATTTGTTATTTGTGCATAGACTAGTGTAGGCAAAGAGTATAATCAACAGAACTCTAATAGTACAGGAACTATCACAAAGAATCAACAACTGGGACCTCATCTTATTAAAAAGCTTTTACACAGCAAATAAAACCACCGATAGAAGAAAGAGACAGCCTACCATGCAGGAATACATTTTTACCAGCTGTTCCTCAGAGAAAGGACTACTATCTAGAATATATAAAGAACTCAAGAAAATCAGACCCCCAATTTAAAGCCCTAATTCAAAAAGGGCATCTGAACTAAACAGATGCTTCTCATATGAAGTAGGAATGGCAAATAAATATATGAAAAAATGTTCAGCATCATCAGTCATTTGAGAAATGCAAATTAAAACAGCACTGAGATTCCATCTCACCCCAGAAAGAATGGCTCTAATCAAAAAAACAATATCAAATGTTGGAAGAGTTGTGAGGAAAAAGGAGCCCTTCTCCACTGTTTGTGGGAGTGTAGACTGGAACAATCACTGTGGAATTCAGTGTGAAGATTCCTTAAAAAAACAAAACTAGAGGTCCCATTTGACAGTGCTATTTCTCTTGTTATCATCTCAAAAGAGTTAAAAACATCACACCACAGTGATACATGCACACCACGTAAATAGTGGCACAGTTTGTAATAGTTAAATCTAGGAAACAACAATGAATGATATGTTGGATCTTCTTTATCCCCCATGAATGGATAAAGAAGATGTGTGTGTG
This sequence comes from Ctenomys sociabilis, assembly GCA_004027165.1. Lineage (NCBI taxonomy): Eukaryota > Metazoa > Chordata > Mammalia > Rodentia > Ctenomyidae > Ctenomys > Ctenomys sociabilis. Next base: position 12,210 of record PVKA01002052.1, read on the forward strand.
TGTGTGTGTGTGTGTGTGTGTGTGTGTTTAATACAACAGAATAATACTCTGCCCTAAATAAGGATAAGTTTCAGACATTTCTAGCTAAATGGATGCACATTGAGTCCATAATCTTAAGTGAAATAAATTGGACACACATAGTACATTGTTTCTCTGATAAGAGAAACTGAAAGAGTAAATGAGGATCAAAATGTCTAACATCTTGTGAAAGAGGAAGAAAATGTTCAAATGGGGAGATGAACCAGGGAGAAGATGTAAAGAAGGAAGGAAAAAGAAAAAAAATATGATGAGAAAAGAAGGAAAAAATAGAAACAAAGTTTTTGTAAATAAGGGGAAGATAGGGGAGGGTAGGGGGCATGGGAATAAAAAAGAATCAAGTTATATCATGTAGAGGTACAAATTTCCTATAATGAATATGATTATCATGTAAGCCTAAAATTTACTTAATCAAAATTTTTTTAATGTATTTAGTTGTTACTGATCTCACTATGCAGACTCATAGCGATCCTCCTGTTTTCAACCTGCCTATTGCTAGGATTATAGGCATATGCCACTACGCCCGGACTCTGTGGCTGACTCACCCCTAGGGGTAGACTGGCATAGTATGTGGTGTAGGGGATCAAACCAAGCCTCTGAGCTTGCCGAAGCTCGCCTAAGCAGGTGCTTTAGTCTGCTGAGCTATCTTGCCGGCCTCAATTTAATTGATTTTAAAAATGTCCTTTCTTTTTATCTCAAATCTGTGTTCTGCTCTTCATTCAATAGGTACATTTTTTAAAGCATTGAGAAAAAACAAATGTAATATATCTTCATGTTCCCTGTCTTTCTTAAAGCCAGGCTAGAAGGGTGTGGCCTGTGGCTCAGTCATCAGGTGCCCCAGTCAGACTTTGGTCTGGTAAATAGTGATGCCAAACATAAGGGTTAGGCCATGGTCAGTTATGAGACTGGCTGTGTCCTGGAGCGGCAACCTTTACATTCCAGAACCAGTCAGGACACTTTCTTCAGCTGGGCTCCCAGGAGGGGAGGCAGTGAGCACTGTGCAGGGCCAATTCTGTGGGCTTCAGGAGTTGCTCCTTGCTATGCAGCATGTAGATGTTGTTTTTTTTCCTTGCCTAGGTATGAACTATCCAATTTACCTAACAGGTTATTTTCTCATTAAATCTGTCATCATTTATTTCTGTCATTTGCCACCAAGAACGCTGGTTGACACTCACCCATTGGGCCTCTTTGACAAAGATGCAGTTGAACATATAATATGACACTGTCAGGCTTGGTCACATAAAAGAAAGCCAAACTAGGGGCCAGGGGGATAGCTCAGCTGAGTTTGATCCCTGGTACGAAAGAAAGAAAGAAAGAAAGAAAGAAAGAAAGAAAGAAAGAAAGAAAGAAAGAAAGAAAGAAAGAAAGAAAGAAAGAAAGAAAGAAAACAAAAGAAAAGAAGTCAAGCTAATTTCTTAATAGCAATACCATGTTTGATTATATTATTAGTTCAATTCCATTCCTAGTCTCACCTTTCTTGCTTTCACAGCTGTATCTGTTAAAATAAGCGTGGAACCCAAGTTCTTTACTGGATCTTAGGGTCACATCCCTTCTGTTTGCTTATGCTCTACCTATGCCTTATGTACATAGCGACAGATGAATTAAAGCAAACAGAAGAAGTAAAATAACAGGAATATAAGGGACTGCTGTTAAGAAGTATGGATTTAGACCGTTCAAAAATTCATATTCTATATCAGAGGGCTGCAAACATTTTCTGTAAAGATTTAGCAGATTTTGAGGTCACCAATTTTTATCACAGAGATTCAGTTGTGCCATTGTAGCATAAAAGCAGTTGTAGGGATCAAGATAGCTTCTGGTGTGTTCCAGTAAAGCTTCACTTACAAACACAGGCAATAGCTTAGGCCTGGCTCACTAGTTGTTGACTTCTGGTCACTATTCTTTGACAAAATAAGTTCTAAGATTTTTTTCTGCTTACATTTAATACCAACTTTCTTATATGACTTGGTTCATTGGTCCATTCTGGAATCACTTCTGGAATACCTGTTTGGCCTCCCAGTCAATGATTTGCATAACTAAAGGAGCTCACAGCCTGGGGAGGATCAAGCATCATATTATGCCTTATCCATGTCCCCTCAACTAAATTTTCAGTGCACATAGTTTCATCTGCCTACAGCCACCACCTGCATTTCTTCACTTGCACAATTTCCCTGGCCTGGAGTTATATAGACTCATGTTTCTCTTAAGTTTCCCAATATACTCATTTCCTTGATGCTGGGTGGGCTTTGTGATTGTTTAGACCAAAAGAACCTAAAGAGGTTAGCAACTCATATTTCCTCCCCTTAAACATTTGCTCTTAGAACCCAACTGCTGCCGGACATGGTGGCGCATGCCTGTAATCCCAGCACTTGGGAGGCTGAGGCAGGAGGATTGTTGTGAGTTCGAGACCAGCCTGAGCTACAAAGTGAGCTGTCTCAAAAAGACAAAAAAAAAAAAAAAAAAAAAAAAAAGAACCCAACTGCCATGCTGGAAGAAAGCCCAACCAGTCATGCGGAGGGGCCTATGTGGAAAGGACCCAATTTGCTAGCTTTGAGAGTGGGCCTAGCCCCAGTCAAGACACACCAACTGCTCCTATATGAAAGGGGGTTGAGCCATCCCCTTGAGCCCAACCCAACTTGGAGATCCCAGAATAAATTGCATGCATAAAATGTATTTGTTTTAGGTGCTTAATTCTGGGAATCTCGTAATACATACTCAGGCCACTCTATCCTGAAAGTAGTTTGTATTATCAACCGTTAACAAATGAAAAACCTAATTTAGAGATAGTAGGCAAAAAACTTGCCTGAGTTTTTATGATTAGTGGTTTATAAATTAGATTTCAAAATCTTATCTGTCAAATTCAAAATATCAGCTCTTCTAAAAATTTTATTTATTGGTATATTTTAGGTTTACATAATGATCACATTCATTATAGGGAATTTGAACCTGTACATGACACAACTTGATTCTTTTTTCCCACTCCCTTACCCTCCCTTCAACCCCCTCTTCTCTTTATTTACAAAAGCATTGTTTCCCTTTGTCCTTTTCTCACCATTTTTTCATTTATTTTCTTCTTTTCCCCTTCTTTGTTGCCTCTCTCAGACACTAAACTGAAATGAAATAAAATTAAATGAAAGAGGCAACTTGAGTGAGGACAAGGTCACAGGGGCTTGTGAAGGTAAAGCTATCTGGTGCCACTTTTGGAGAAACACGGGATCTTTTTACCCCTCCCTGAGCCCTGCTTGTGCCAGCTGGTGTCCTGACCCTCAGCACATGTTCTATGTAGCTGTTTCCCAGAGTAGGGTGAAGCTCTCCCGGTGTCACTAACCTATCCTTATATCTGGCTCAGGGTTGCCTTATAGTTGATATTCAAAAACTATTTTTTCCATGGCTGGATGAATTCTGGTTGTATTGTGGATGCACAAAGAATCTTATCAACGAGGACACAACTATTAGATGTGCTCTGTCTGTACCCTTGAAAACAAGGCAAAGATGTTTCAATAAAAAATTAACAAGCTCTCCCACTCTATCCTACCCCCAACGCCTTCTCCCAGGGTGCAATCTAGGTTAATACTCTGTCTGTGTCTCTCCATCCCTTTCTTCACAGTTGCATACATTTATAAAAACACATTACATACAGTTTAGGGGTTGTGATCACTCAAATGTTGCTTTACGTGTGATTTCTCTGCACCTTATAAGCTAGTGTAGGCATGAAAAGCTAAGTTCTGGGTCAGCATGCTGAGGTATCAATCCTGGCTCCTGACCTAGCAGCTCTGCTATCTTAGGCAAATTGTTTAACCATCTTTGTACCCAGTTTATAAGAAATGCTCAGCTAGGGATGGTCAAATAGCTTAACAGATTAAAGTTCCTGAGAGCAGGCTCAGGGGCCAGCTCTGCCTCCAGGGTGCACTGAGACAGCGATTGAGAATGGTTGAGGTGGTACATGCCTGTAATCCCAGCTCTTGGGAGGCTGTAAACAGTGGATCAGTATTAGTCTGATCTAGTACTGAGACCCTGAACACCCTGTAGACTCTTCCATAAGCAAATACAGAGAGAGAGAGAGAGAGAGAGAGAGAGAGAGAGAGAGAGAGAAGAAAGAAAGAAGGAAGGAAGGAAGGAAGGAAGGAAAGAAAGAAAGAAAGAAAGAAAGAAAGAAAGAAAGAAAGAAAGAAAGAAAGAAAGAAGAAAGAAAGAAAGAAAATGTTCGGAAATTAAATCAGACTGGGTCTACCAGTTTCTCAGAGTGGTTGAATAGTTTGTATAGAATTAGAGTCAGACAGAAATAATAGACCAGTCCCCTCTATAAGCAAGCCAGACCACTGTCTTTCAGATCCAGTGTCCAGGGTGACTTATCTGACTTAATTCTTAATTGATCTCCTCCTTGGGAACCTACTGGTAATTCCAACAACCCTGCATGAAGATGTTTGCAACCTCACTGAAGAGCTACGCCCAGCCTTTCTGTGGTGGAAAGAACGATCTTTTCTAAATTGGGTTGTTCTTCTTCCTATTTTTCATTTCCCTTTGCCTTTGTGCTGAGACCTCAGACCCTTGCACAGGCTCACAGCACGGGGGAGATTCAGAAATAGATTACTTTCACATCGCCATTTCCTGACAACAAAGTAGCTTTTCTGATTTCTTGGGCACTAAGCATTTTCAAAGTTCCTAAGACAGAATGTGCAATATTTCTTGAATATGCAATGTTCTCACTTATCACTAATCTTCCCTTCTAAATTTAAAAAGAATATTTATTGCTCTCTTTCTGTGTTGGGGGTGAGGGGACGATCTGGTTTCCTTCTGCTACTTTCTAGTGGAAATGAGTACCTATAGGGCCTCAGAATAAACAGGCCCCAGGCGCGGGCAGACACACAAGAAAGCACCCAACCCTGCAGAGGTATTTGAATCTGTACTCAGCAACTTTTTTTTTTTTTTTTTTTTTGTCAGTGACAAAGAAAACAAAACAGAGGCAGAGTACATGCCCTTTATAAGTTACTCCCAGGAGCCTTTGTTTACCTGAAACTGGAGAAGAGGCAGCAGATGTAAACAGCAGGAGGGGAAATGATTTAACGGGCTGCCTCACTTAGGTATTGTCTACCAGAAACTTCCGGAGCTTTGGGAACCTCGGCAGACCCTGAAATGGATGATTATTATTGTAGTAACCACTCTTTTTCTCCTTCCTTCCTTCCTTCCTTCCTTCCTTCCTTCCTTCCTTCCTTCCTTCCTTCCTTCCTTCCTTCCTTCCTGTACAGAGTCTCACTTCACAGCTAGGAGTCTTAGTGATCCTCTTGGTTTCAGCCTCCCCAGTGCTGTGATTATAGGTGCACCACCAACCCCAGACGCCGACACCAGTTCAGCGAACCTGGGGTCAGGCCGGTGGGGATTGTGGCGTGAGAGGATCGAACCCTGTTCCCTGTGTTTAGTCCGCTGAGCTATCTTGCCAGCCCTTTCTTTTCTTCATACTTTCCCCTCTGCCCAAATCTCTTCTTTCCTTACCCGTCCCCCCACCCCCCAGTTTATTCTGGCTTTAGCCTCTCCCCGCATTCAACATACACATGAGGTGCCAATATTTTTTAAAATCGTGCTTATTCTCACTTCTTGTTTCTGGCTTCAGTAGCAGAAGGGAAGGGCGCTGGAGGCCACTAAGGCATCTCCCCACCCTGTGAGAAGGAGAGAGACTGGCTCTGGAAAAGCACATCAGGTCATCAGAGCGGCTTTCAGGGTGTCTTTGTCTTGGCCCTGCTGTCCCAGCCGCACAGGCCCAGGAGCTGCTTGAACTTTTCTAATTTCTTGTGAAACAATAAACTCTTATTTATACCAAATTTTGTCTATCTTATCTTTATCGGATTGCTCTGCCTTTCCAGACCAAATTGTCAGCTCTAAAAAGGATGCAGCAACTATTTAAAAATAATATATCCTTTTATTCTACCAAATGGAAAATTGTGTGAACTAATTTTATTTTTGCTAGTACATTCTTGTAGTACATAATGATCATGTTCTTTGTGAGAAGTTGTATTTTAAGGAAGGGTCTACAGGGTGTTCAGGGTCTCACTACTAGATCTGACTCAAAGTGATTCTCCTGTTTACAGTCTCCCAAGTGCTGGGATTACAGGCAGCACCACCATGCTCAGTCTCAATTGCTGTCTCAGCGTGCCTCAGGGGCAGAGCTGGCATGGCAGGCCCAGGGACTGAACCCCTGGCCCTTGTGCCTGCTTGTGGGTGCTTTAATCTGCTGAACTATTTGGCCAGTTCTTCCTTGTGAGAAGTTGGCACATGTACCTAACATTTTAATTCTTTTTTTAAAAAAATTCCTTTCCTCCCCACCCAAAAAAATAATAATTACTGGGCTGGCCAAATAATTGCTCCCTGGATTAAAGTGCCTGCTTAGGTCAATGCAGTGGCTAGGGTTCTTCCTGGAACGCCATGCTGTCTCCTACCCCTGGGATGCACTGAGAAGGCAATTGAGACTGGGCATGGTGGTGTATGCCTGTAATCCCAGCTCTTGGGAGTCTGAACACAGGGGGATCACTATGAGTCAGATCTACATAGTGAGACCCTGTAGACCCTGTAATAAATTCCTTTCCCTCCTTCCCTCTTCCCTCCATCTCTTCATCCCTTTCCCATATGCAAAAGATCTACCTCACTATTTGCTATTAACTGTCTTTTGTTTTGCTCTTTACCTATATTTTAGGCTTCTCATATGAGAAATCATGTAATATTTTGGAGCTTATTTATTTCACTTATTATAGGCTCTCAAGGTAAGGATACAGCATTCTTCATGCAGGTAAAGTAAAATGTCTATGTTAAATGATATGCCTTTTAAAATAGGAGCAAAAATACTACATTATGTCTTTATCTTGTAGGAAGATGCCTAGAAGAGGGATACCTGGGTTGAATGGAATTTCTATTTCTAATTTTTTGAGATATCTCCACACTGTTTCCATGGTGGTTTGCAACTTTACACTACCACCAACTAGGTAGAAGGGTTTCTCTCCCCTCTGCAGCCTCACAAGCACTTATTATTATTTAATTTCTTGATGGCAGCCATTCTTTCTGGAGTAAGATGGTATCTCATCTTATGGTGATACATGACTATCCTCTTTTATGGTGTACAACTCATAGTAGCTAAACCTTGGAAGTGGCATCTGTGATTGTCAACAGATGAATGGATAAAGAAAATATGGTATTTATACACAGTGGAGTACTACTCTGCCATAGAGAGAGATAAATTTGAGTTATTTGTAGAAAAACGGAATGTACCTTCAGACTATAACGTTAAGTGAAATAAAGCAGACACATGAGCTTAAATATTATTACATGATTTCTCTTTCATGAGAAACCCAATATATGAATAATTTAAAGAGCAAAATAAGGGATGTGTAATAGAAAATGGGGAGATGAATCTTTTGCAGATGGGAGCAGAGCCAAGAGATAGAGGAAGGGGGAAAGGAGAGAAGGGGAAGGAGTGTTGAAGTGAAAGGATTGGGGTGCTGTGCATATGCACCCACTCTCCACAAACTGTAAGCATTACATGCTGCCAACACATGCTAATGAAAAACTTTTAAAATGTCACTTAAAAAAAGAATAGTTACATATTTGTATATTTATAGGATACAATAGGATGCTTTGATAGCTGAATACATTGTGGAATGATTAAATCAAGCCACGCAACATGTCCATCACCTAACCTTTATGTATGTGTATATTTTTTAAGATACAAAATACATGCCAGTTATTTATGGTGTGCAATAGACTGCTAAAACTTAATCCTCTTCTTTAACTGAAACTTTTTGGTGGAACCAGGGATTGAACTCAGGCCTTTGCGCTTGCCAGGCAAGCACTTATTCTACTGAGTCATCTTCCCAGCCCTAACTGAAACTTTTTGAGAAGCATATTGTCTCCCTGGTCTGAGAAACTGAAAGAGTAAATTAGATCCAAAATATACAATAGATTTTGTGAAATGGAAAGAAATTGTTCAAAAGGAAAAAGGAACTAAGGTGGAGAAAGGGAAAAGGAAAAAAAAGTACAAGGTAGTTATACTGCTACTTTCTCTTAGTTCATTGAAAAGAAAGCTTTGTGCTAATATTGTTTGAAGAACTTTTTTTTTTTGTTTTGTTTTGTAGAACCAGGGATTGAACTCAGGCCCTTGCGCTTGCCAGGGAAGTGCTTATTCTACTGAGCCATCTCCCTGGCCCTGGAAAACTTTTTATACCCATATCTTGTACTATGAGTAACTACTTTGAAATAACAATAAGTAATGTATTAATAGCTATTTTTATTCTTCTATTATTATGTTTCTTTTTTCATAATATGAAAATATTAAATTTTATGAAATTATCTTAAATCTGAAACATAATAAAACTAGTATTTATGTTGGGGAAAAAGAGAGATGTGACTATCCTTAAATATAGAAACTGTTACTACTTAAATATAGAAACTGTTACTACTCATAAGAAAAATTAAACAATTCAACAGAAATATGAACAAATATTTGCACAATAATTTTGAGGAGAGAAAATTCTAAACGAACAAAGAACCGAAGACATTAGCTCACATTTATTGTTAACCAAAAGATGCTGATAAAAGTAATAAGATTCTTTTTTTCTTCAAAATGAGGAAGATTAGGGCTGGGGAGATAGCTCAGTGGAATAAGTGCCTGCCTGGCAAGTGCAGTGTTCTCAGTTCAATCCCCAGTCCTGCAAAAATATAAAATAAAATAAATGATGAAGACTATAAAGATTTGAAGCATTCAACACTATTACAAAATAGAAAACAAAATTCACTAAAAATGGTTAAAAGAAAGTAGGTCTAGGCAGATGGCTCATACCTGTGATCCTACCTACTTAGGAATCAGAATAAGATAAAAATGGCTTGAAGATCTAGATATGAAAACAGAAACACAATCTGCTGGAAGATAAAATAGGTAAAATTCTCAGTCATAAGCAGAGATGAACACTTTCTGACCAGAACCCCTAATTGCATAAAAAATAACATCAAATCTCAACAAATGGTACAGTATGTAATTAACAAAATTCTGCACAGCAAATGAAACAACCAAAAGAGTAAAAAGTCAATCTATAGGGAAAAAAAAATGAGAAAATGCATTACCATCTTCAGATGGAGAACTACTGCCCAGAATATGAAGAACATAATTAGACTCCCCTAAATGAAAGACTCAGTCAAGTAATGAGCAACTGTAATAAATAGACACTTCTCGGAAAAAGTACAAATGACCAATAAGTATGTGAGAAAGTGTCCAACATCCCTGGCCACTGGACAGATGCAAATTAAAACAACACTAAGCTCCAGAATCTTCATCCTCAAGACATCAAATAATAACAAATGCTGGTATGACTCTGGTGAAAAAGACAGCCATTGATGGTGGGGATATAAAGCACTTTAGAAATCAGTATCGAGGTTCCCCAGAAAAGTAAAAATAGAAATTCCATTGGAGCCAGCCGTTCTCCTTCTAGGTATCTTCCTGAAAGAGTTAAAGACATCATATTACAAGGATACATGCAAACCGATGTTGAGGGCAGCACAGTTCACAACAGCCAGCTCTTGGAAGTGGCTCACGTGGCCACCACAGATGAGGGCACAAGGAAATGTGGATTACGTGCAGGATGAGCACCATGTGCACAAAAAAAAGGAGTGGCGTCAGTGGATGGTGGGAAGGAGAGAGGGAGGGGAAAGCAGATGAAAAAGGAATTAAGATGTGTTATGTACATACACTTATCCCCTACAAGGAATGTAAACATTATTACTACACAAATTACTAATTAAATTATAAATATAATTATATAATAAAATTATATGTAATTATATAATGAAATGACATATAATTATATAATAAAATTATGTTAAAATGATATGTGATTATATAATAAAATTACATATATATGGATTAGCTCTAGTCATTTCTAGAAAATGAATGTACCTTAAGACCATAATGAAATAACGGTCTTAAATTAAGTGAAAAAAATAAGATACGCAAGCATAAATATCATATTTTTTATGTGAGAAGCCAAAGTATAAATAAAGAGCAAAATAAAAGACAGAGAAAGGAAACAGGAAAATAGATTTGTTACAAATCACAAGAGGCCCAAGAGCTGGAGAGTGGTGGAGGGGAAGGAAACCTAAAAGGAATGAAGCGTGACCTGTCCAGGAACCAGCTAGGAAAGCACTGGGAGCCAGCCACAGCCAGTGTAATCAGTATGCATCCCAAACCTGCACTGAAAAAATCTGTGTCTAGGCTGATTTGGAATTTTGTTTTCGATTTTTTTTTTTTTTTTTTTTTTTGTATCTTAGGGAAGGTTCTACAGGGTGTTCAGGGTCTCACTACTAGATTGGATTCGTAGTGGTCCTCCTGTTTACAGCCTCCCAAGAGCTGGCATTACAGGCACGTGCCACCATGCCCAGTCTCAATTGCCATTTCAGCGCACACCAGGAGTGGGGCTGGCATGGCAAGCCCAGGGTTTGAACCCCTGGCCCCTGCGCCTGCTTGCAGGCGCTTTAATCTGCTGAGCTATATGGCTTGGCCCTGTTTTTGATATTTTTAAATGAAAAAACTATTTCAAATAGCAAGCATAGTATACATTTCATTTCTGTAAAAGTCAAAGAATCTTGTCCCTTTGTAAACAAGGAAAAAAAATTGTTACTAAAGTATGTATAAAAGAAACATTGGGTACTATGAAATGAGAGAATTTATTACAGCCGTCATTGCATGACATTCGGGTGCTTTCTGGAAGCTGAGAACAATGCGTTTTCTGCTGTTGTCACTGGTGGCCCATTTGCTTGTTTTCCATTATTTATGAAACCTAATATACGGCACAACTTTCAGCTTTTATAGTAATGCTGGTCCCAAGGGCACATGGATGAAGTGTATCTTCAATTCCTGTATGACTGTTTCTGAAAATTTTCTGCCCAGTCAGGAGGCAAAAGCATGCTGCCTGGGCATGTTTATATCCAGTTCTCCAAAAACTGAATCCACTAAGGAATTTGTTTCCAATGAAAGGGTTTGTGATAAACCATTATTCAGGGTGTTTTACAAAAGGCCGTTCATCAGTGAAGCAGAATCCGGCACGTGGCCAAGTCTCTTTCTGTTACTGCACTTGACACTTGCGTGCACAGGGGCATCAATTTGTGCGTGCTATTAGGCTGCTATCACTTGGTGAGCCAGTAATGGGATAACTGATTTTCCGTGTAATGCTTATTCCCAGGGAGATTCTTAGGAACAGCAGAGTTCATTATGCTCGCTGATGCTGTGATATTAAGAATCAACAAAAAAACAGAGCAATCGCCAGGAAATGGAAGGACAAGGACTTGGGTGGCACACTGCAGCGGAGCTTGCATCCAGCCTGGTCGGGCTGGAGATCCAGCTGTGCTGTTGTCATCTGCTCTGCCTCATTGTCCCCTGAGAATGAAGCATGTGTCTTAGCTTGTGGCTCAAATTCCCAGTATTATCAGGAGTGGTAATGGGAGGGATAGCATAAATGAAACAAAGGTGGGGTTTGTGTCTCCTCAGGCCACAGGAAACCAGGCAATGTTGCATCTCTCTGTTTTATATGTTAGGGTTCTATGCCATATTTGATTTGAAACGAAGTTTGAAACTTCTACACCAGATTATCTTCTGTTACCAATTAGCCCTCCAAATTCGGTGGTCATAGGTATAGATGGAAGACATTACAATGTTTTGTTTTTTTTTTAAATTCATAGTCTTTAACAACAGGAATGCTTTCTAAACTACATCCTTAGGAACTCTGATGTTCATAGAAAAGAGGAGGGGGCTATTTTGTTTTAAAATGCACTTAATAAACTTCTAGGAGCCTTTTTGTACTTATGTACAATGTCATTGGATACAATAAACACTTTCCATTATTTTTCTTTGTACTGTACCATTTGTGAGCTTATTCTATTTAGTTCTATATTCCTAAACTTTTCTGCTATGATCTGAGGAAGCTTCAGCCAGTGAATTTGGTGGGTGGCCATACAATTCAGTACTCTAAATACCAGGGATCATTTGCCATGGGGGGACAGTCTAGTGAATCCTAATACATCATCAAGTTGTGGATGTCAACATCTGGATATTACTTTTGACATCTCCATCATACATCACAAGACTATATTACCAAGCTTTATTATAATTTTCTTTTAAAGCTATCTATGGAGTACTCATCGTCTTCATTCTCACAACAACTAGGTTAGTTCTAGCCACGCACAAGGTGTAGTCTCTGTTCTCAGTGACGTTTCTGGCCCAGTCAGACTGTCTCCAGGAAGTGGAGCTGGGAGGCAGACTGAAAAGGAAGCGGCCTGTTACTCTCTGATTACATAACTCCCCTGGTGATCAATGCTGATGGCAGAGTTTTCATTGAGGACATTGGACAATTAGAATCCAGTTCTCCATAGCAGTATTTCTAGAGTCCATTGTAAGTGCTGGTACTGTTAATGAATTTTATAATTTTGTGAAATTGTATTCCATTAAAAATGTGGATTTTCAGAAATTGAAAACAGAATCTCATCTTTCTTTCTTTGGTTTTTTTTGTTTATTTGTTTTTGGGTTTTTTTTTTTAGGTAGATATTGCTATGGAGTTGAACACATGATCCTCTTACATCAGCCTTTTGTACTGGGATTACAGGTGTATGCCACAATGCCTGACAGGGAATTAACATTTGTTTTTTGTCACTTGTTATGAGTTGCATTGCCCTCTCCTCCCCTAAAAGAGAGATGTTGAAGCTCTCAGCATCAGGACCTCAGA
>PVKA01002052.1:25091-121276 GCA_004027165.1 Ctenomys sociabilis
TTTTTTTTTTTTTTTTTTTTTTTTTTTTTTTTTTTTTTTTTTTTTTTTTTTTTTTTTTTTTTTTTTTTTTTTTTTTTTTTTTTTTTTTTGTCTTTTTGAGACAGGGTCTCACTATGCAGCTCAGGCTGGCCTTAAGCTCACTTTGTAGCTCAGGCTGGTCTCGAACTCACAACAATCCTCCTGCCTCAGCCTCCCGAGTTCTGGGATTACAGGCATGCGCCACCACGCCCAGCCTTGGGCCTCTGTTCTGATGGGACTTGCATCTTCCTGTGGCCATAAGGAGAACATGTGAAGACATACAGAGAGAAGACAGTCATGTGATGAAGGAAAGCAGCAGAAGCCAGGAGAGGCTGGAGTTCTCTGGAACTCAGCCCTGATGACACCTTGAATTCAAACCTCTAACCTCCAGAGTATGAGATAAGAAACTTTGATCGTTTTCAATCACATAACTTTTTTTTTTTTTTTTTGTCTTTTTAAGACAGGGTCTTGCTATGCAGTTCAGGCTGGCCTTAAGCTCACTTTGTAGCTCAGGCTGGTCTCAAACTCACAACAATCCTCCTGCCTCAGCCTCCCAAGTGTTGGGATTACAGGCATGCGCCACCACGCCCGGCTCAATCACATAACTTTTAAGTGCCTTGTCACAGCAGCCCTAGGTCACACACACACACACACACACACACACACACACAGAGTCATGGATGTCTAGATCTTGAGATGACAGTCACTTCCAGGAGGCCAAGTCACTGAGTGACACTGAGCCTCCCTGGACCTTTTAATTCACTGTGTAGATATCAAAACGAGAGAATGGGAGAGCCAGCACCTCCCTGAGGCTCCTCCTGTCTCTTTGGTCTATAGCAGATCCCTCCCACTTGTCAGGAGGAGGCCAAGGGACTTCAGTGGCCCATCTAAGCCTCCAATTGTACCCGCTGTCACCACCCATTGTATGTTTTAGAGAAAAATTACAGGATTTTGGAAAATACAATAATTATCAATCTATAATCTGAAAATTCAGCTACCTAAAGTGATGGAGAAGTGGGTTAGGGAGCTGTGCCGAGTGGTTAAAAGCCATTTCTTTGTCCCAATTCATGGTACATTTGTCAGGTCTTTGAGTTGTCTGCCAGGCATCCTCCTCAATCTCTTTTCCTTTCCCACACAGTTCTGGACTCTCTCCTCATAACCTGTCACCCACTTTGGCTCAGTGTGCATTAAGAGGTAACTTCCCTTTCCCAACTGACTTCAAACATTGAGTACAAAGTCAATAAATACGACCTTTTCTATGGGAACCTTCCGACTCCCTGGTGAACAACTCATCCCTTGGGTACTGATAATAGGCTTGAGCAGATGGAGAAAAGAAGGCCTGGTCCATTAAGTATGCCTGATTACCTCCCCAAAGTGGGCTGGACAATCCCATTAGGGCATTCAGATAATCTAACAGGATACGGAGCACCAAGATGGTACAGTGCTAAACAGCAGAGAAAGAGCCTTTCTGAGAGCTGTCATCCAGAAGATGGAATATATTAATGTGAGGAAGACAGGATGGAGGAAGTGTATTTCCTGGTCCCAGGAAGGATCTGGAGCGTGAACTGAAGCCCACAGAAAGAATGAAGAGAGAAACTGACAAAGAAGAAAGGAGGTAGACAGCAGACAGCCCGAGGTAGTTACTCCCTGAGATGGGACTCATTGGTTAAGAGAAGTAATTCAAATCCCCAAACAGGCCGGGCGTGGTGGCACCGGCCGGGCGTGGTGGCGCATGCCTGTAATCCCAGCACTCGGGAGGCTGAGGCAGGAGGATTGTTGTGAGTTCGAGACCAGCCTGAGCTACAAAGTGAGTTTAAGGCCTGCCTGAACTGCATAGTGACACCCTGTCTCAAAAAGACAAAAAAAAAAAAAAAAAACCCAAACACACAGGGACTGCTGGAACCCCCTGAGTCCTGCATGGAGAGACGCAGCAGTGGATGTGAAGGACTACACTAGCCAGCAGTGAGTGTGGAGGGCTTAGTCAGCTCACAAGAGACAGTGATTGGCTGGGAGCCATCTTGGAGAGAGGCTGGCTGCGCTCCAAACTGCCAGTGGCTGCCAGCTCCATCTAGCGCCTCCCACCTGGGCCCAGACCCACAGCTGTACACTGACAGCTGCTGGCCAAGTGAGTCTTGTCTCATCCAGAACATACAGGCTTGCTGAGATTATCTATTACCCTGCCAAAAGGCTACTGCTGGCTTGCTGGGATAGCTCAACATGGATCTGGACCCTGCCTCTGCATGTTGTCTACCAGGGACAGCAGAGATAAACCTGGATGTGGATTTTTCTCTAAAACCTGGATGTGGATTTTTCTCTTTCTCTCTCTCTTGTTTGTGGTGGTTGTGGTTGTTTTGTTTTTGTTTGTTTTTTTTCTCTCCATTGTTTATTTCTATATGAATGTGAATGTGGTTGCTAGCCTCTTTGCAGTTCTTCTGTTCTGTTCTCCTTATCTTTTCCTTGTGTCTTTCCCTCCAGTCTTCTGCACCAGTTTCACAAAGTTAGCCTGATCCTCCTGCATCTTCCAGCCTTACTTTTAATCCTTCTCTTCTACTTTTCCACTCTCTTCATAATCCCTTTAATTTTAACTGCTGAGGGAAAACTTGATATGGTAAGGACTCACATACTGCATATAACTTTCTGGTTTGTTTGAGATTTTCTTATTAAGCACAAATCTAGTTCTTACCGTTAAAGGTAAGAAATGAATGGTTACCTCAGTTTGCCATTTCTATCCTGTTCTTGATGCCGTTGTTATTGATGATGGTACCACTTTAGCCAAAAGTGACATAATTGCTCTGAACAGCTATTCTTTCTGGTATTCCAAGATTGAGATTGACTAAAGGTCATAGAAAATACTATGGTTCAGTGACAAAGATCCAAGGGCTGGGCCAAGCAACTTCTCATCCTTAACATACTGAAGAGGTAGGTTTTTGCAACAGACTCAAAATCCAAAAACCAGCTACACCTGGAACAAGAAGCAGTCATTTTCTAAAGGTTCTAAATACCAGTCATAAAGCAACCCACCCTAGGCAATTATTAAGCATCACCTCAGGAATTAAATTTAAAGAAAAAAGAAAGAAAGAAAAGGAGAAGACACTTAAACAAGATGCAATCCTAAACAACCGGTTTACCAAATACAAGCCGAGGGGACAGTGAGGTGGGACAATCCGAAAGCCACCCACCTTAACTTTCTGAAGTAGCAACAAACCTATTGAATGAAGCTTTAGAAAAATTAAATCAAAAATAATTTCTCAGATAAGTGTGGAGATGGTATTCACACTGAAAATCATGCTTAGTGACTCTAGAGAAGGTATAGACATAAAAAAAAAAATAGAGTCGCTTAAGAAAATTATGGAAGCCTTGAATGCTCAGCAAAGGAAAGAAATGGAATCTATAAGGTAGATTCAAGAAGATATTGAGGAGAATACAAATTCCACTGAAAGTATCCCCAGTAGGAAAAGCCAATGTAAAGACAGGATCACAGATAGCGAAGACAGACTTACAGTTAGTGATCATGAAAAGAAAGATCCCTTGAAAATAGCAAGAAACAGAAGATATTATCTCTGCTTGGTCTAATTTGTTCAAGCAATTTATTACTAAACTGAAACAAAAAGATCAGTATCAAAACACAATGACACAATGATTCCCTCTTGTAGCAGCTCCACTCAGTGCCTATAGGCTTTCTCATAAGCATCTACAAAGTCTTGAAGTCTCCAGCATACTCAGCTTCATGCTTACAACTCAATAAACTGCTCTCTCAAGGACACTTCTTGACCTCCCAGACATTCTTCTGAAATTGGGGTTGAAACCTCCCTGATCCCACAGCTCTTTCATCCTCATGCCTGAAAACATAGGATCTCATGGTTGACACAAAAGTATGCCACCAGCTCAAGCAGTAAACAGGCCCACTTGAGGCATGGTTCCTTTAGGCTTTGAGTGCCTGGATAACTAAGTACTGTGAACTAAATTCCAGAAAATCAAACTCCTAGGTAGCCCTCCTGGCGCAGGGTGCCCTAAAGCCCTATTCAAATGAATGTGGTACTAAAACATTGCATCCTTAAGCCCAAAATGAACTGAGTCTTGCTAATTATTGACATGCCCTCAAGGCATTTTTCCTATTGTCCTAATATAAAGTTCTCGGCTTCCTTTTAATGCTAATCTTTTCAACAACCAAATACAAGCCGAGGGGACAGTGAGGTGGGACAATCCGAAAGCCACCCACCTTACCTTTAAGTTGTATTCTGACTTAATTTTTGCAGGCTGTTTCTTTCTAGCACAACTGAAAAATTTTTAAATGGGCTTTTTGCTCCTAATTTTCAGTATAAGTCTAGCTAAAAGCCACTAGCAGTTCCTATGTGACAGCTGGAATGTTGCGTTTCCTTGAAATTTCCTCTGTCAGATTAATTTATCCACACCCCTTAATCTTAGTCTCCTTTAAAGTTTCACATCATGAACAAGACGTAGACAATGTCTACCAGAGGATAGCAAACATGGTGTACCATCCAACTGCCAATGGAGTCTGGTTCCCAACTGAAGCCTCCTTTGTCTAATCTTCACCATCTGCTGTTTATGAGAAGTCTTGTCTTGTGAGCTCAGACTAGAATGTCCCACCAAGGCTACAGCATTCTAGGGCTGTTTCACCAGTATCTCCAAACTTCTTCCATCAGCCAATTCCAAAGGCCTCTGAACCACAGGGTCAGGTAGTTCACAGTAATAATCCTGTTTGCTACCAACACTTGTTTCAATCATTTTCTCATCACTGGAGCAAAATATCTTACAATCACAATGTAAAGGAGGAGATGTTCAGTTTGGCTCATGCTTTAGAAGTTTCAGTCCATGTTTTGAAGGGTTAAACCCAAGGGTTAAATCCCTACATGCTGGTCAGGAAGTAGAGAACTAAGGGATGAACAGGGAAGGGAGATAAGCCTTTCCAGATCATGACCCAAGTGCCCTTTCTCCCCCAATTAGATGCCACTTGTAACAAGCCAGCTACACTGCCACCACATTGTAATTATCTTTCACCAACTAATGAGTACATGAGGCTCTTTGGAGACATCTAGAGATATCTTGATATAAACCATAACAGAAGCTGAGTACCTGATGTCTTCAAGTCTGTGGCGGAGGCAGTACCTTCCCCTAGAGGACATCCTGAGCCCTTGGCTGTTGGATAGGGAACCATGAGTATCTGCAGTGGTGGAGAACTTGGAGGGAGTCTAGAAATGAGCATGTACAGAATATGGAGTTCTTTATAATATCTTTTTAAACATTTAAGCTTTCCTAGTGTAAAGCTGCTATCAGATTAAGAACCAACGTCAAAACTAGGAAATTTTTATACCAGAAGTGTATTCTCACTTTCTATCATGTGCAAAGAGTTGTTTCCATGCTTTTAGAAATCCAAAAGCAGTATAAGAGAATAAAAGAATGTCTACTATGTGGTTAGTCTTAAGTCAAGCACAGTGGAAGATGACTTAAATACATTATTTCAATAACTTCTTTAGGAAAGGTATTATTAGATTCACGTGACAGACATGGAAATGAAACCCTCAGAGAACCACATAATTTTTGTCTTTTCCCTTCTCAAAGCAGTTATGCATTTCTGCCATAAAGAATATCAACTTTATTAATTTCTGAGCTTTTCTGGAGGGATGGGAGCATAAATTGACATGCTTCTTATTTCTTCTTTATTTCTTTGGGTTTTTTGGCTTTTCATGTCAGTCACCACTTCTGTCTGTGCTTTCAAGAATCTAAGATTTAAACAGTATCTCTCATGTCTTGGCATCATGGCATTCCTTTGAACTTTTCCTTAAATTCTAGAGGTTTTGATTTTTATATATAACAACTTCTAAATTTTCACCTACTATGGTTTCAAGTACTTGTATTCATTTATAATATGTAAACAAACATCTCATATAATAGTATACAGACTTCTGAGTTTGACTTACACAGTTGGGGTCATATTGAGGAATACAGTTTAGTACCTTGCTCTTTTAATGTGTTATTTATGTAAGGATTTTCCTCATAAGGTACTATGTTAACACTTCTGAACACTAGATGATGTGCACTACTCTCAATAAACCAATTGTTCTCTCTCTCTGTCTCTCTCTCTGTTTCTCTCTGTCTTTTTTGACATAAAGTTTCACTATGAAGCTCAAGCTGACGTTTATTTATTTATTTTTTGGTGGAACCAGGGATTGAACTCAGACCCTTGCGCTTGCCAGGGAAGCGCTTATTCCACTGAGCCAAGTCCCCAGCTCAGGCTGGTCTTGAGCTCACTTCATAGCCCAGGCTGGTCTTGAACTCACAAGAGTCCTCCTGCCTCAGCCTTCTGAGTGCTGGGATTTCAAGCATGTACCACTATGCCCGTCTCCAAATTATTTTGATTTAGTTATACCTATCTCAAATCTGTAAAGATTAAAATAATCAATCATCTCACATTTGTCTTACGATATTATGGAAATAATCTTCATGTTTTTTGAAGGAAAATAAACTTCAATTTATTAAGCAGTAGGAAAAAATAATTTTTTAAATAAAAAAAAGATAATCACTTTATAATCAGTATTTAAAAACCATCATGAACTTGTTTTTAAGGATACAAGAGTGGTGTCTTTCAGAGGAGCTTCTGGGCCCAGGGCTTCCCAGTGTTTTTCTCTTCTTTTCAGCTGTCAGGAGGTGGCTGGCTCCCTCCACTCTGTGCTCGGCCATACTTTACTATTTTGCTACAGCCCATAGACAATCTGGCCAACCAACCATGGACTCATATCTGAGAAATTATAAGCCAAAACAGACTTTTCCTTCCTCTAAATTGATTATCGCAAGTGTCTTGTCACTGAGGGAAAGGTGACTGATAGTTAGATACTCTGCAAGGTAAAAAAACATTGGAGGAACATCTTTAAAGCAATCCAAGAGAGCTGGTGAGATAGCTCAGCAGACTGAGCTCCTGCCTAGGCAAGCACAGGGACCAGGGGCGGGTCCCTGGCACCACACACCATGCCAGCCCCCCCCCCCCGGATGTGCTGACTGACCCAGTAACTGAGTCCTGGTGGGCATGCCTGCGATCCCAGCAATGGGAAGGCTCAAAACACGAGGATCACTATGAGTCTGAATTGCGTGGTGAGATCCTGCACAAAATACAATAAAAAATAATTTAAAGCCATCAAAGAAAAGCATTATCAACTGATATTTTTTATAATAATTTACATGACTTTTATTTAATAAAACCACATATTTACAATTCGAAAAGTCCTACTCTGATACATTTACTAAGTAAGCTTAAAGGTTACTGTACAAGCCATTAACACACAGTATGTAGGAAGAGCTTCCGGAGTTTTCTACCAGTGAACTATTTAAAAGTCAAAAACTGAGCATTTACAAAGTGCCACAGAGGTGGACACTGTTCCTGGAGACCACAGGGGCCTGAAGTCCAAGCATCACCCTGCCAGAGCAGCATGCAGACTCGGGCTTGGCACGGAAGCACCTCTGTGTCCAGTTCCAGGTTGCCTGCACGGTCAGGACACGGACCACAGGCCACCACTGGCCCAGCACCACTGCGCACAGGACATGTGTGACCCCTCTGGTCACTGAACAGGCCACAAAGCCTGGTCAGGACTAAAGATGTGGTCAGTACTCCAGGCTGGCAAGGAGGCCTGGGTGAAGTGCAGCACACACCAGACTCGGGTCAGGCAGCAGGTCAGGAAATGCACTGGGGTGTCTCACAGGAACAGGCTGCCCAGGCCACTTTCTGTACGGCTCAGGAACATGGTTCTGTACAGTAAAAAAAAAATATACACATCCCCCACAGGCAGGGCAAGCTGCAAGATGCAGCCAGCTTGGCACACCTGGAAGCAGGTGCAGCACGAGGCTGGGCAGCCCACCTCCTACAGCCCTCCAGGCCTTGACAACACCTGAGGGAAGGAAGGGTGGGGCTGAGGCAGAAGTGGTACCCTGACACTCAGCAGCCTCCTGGGAAACTCAGTGAGATGCAGGGAAAGGAGATTCCAGGAGAGGGGCGCCTGGGTGTGGGGAGTGGAAGCCACCGACCCCACCTATTGGGAGGGAGGCTGGGCCACATGCCGCACCTTCGCCAGGAGGGGTCTCCGTGGGCCAGAGATATGGCTGAGAAGAGATGTGGCGAGCAACCACACAGGCACTTGCAAAAGACGGCCCAAGCCCAACCTGGGCCTCCCACACCCTCGGCAGCAATGCCAAGTGAGTGGGGTGACCACCAGGGATGTCCCACAGATGCTGGCATGGCCTGTCCCTGGACTAGTACATGGAAAACTTCATTTCTGTGAATCTGGACAATCAAATTTCTCAAAGTTCTCAGAATACTCAAGGAAAAGCTGGAGCACAGAATTTTGCTAATGAAATTATAGTAAGAAAGGGCTGATGGTCCCGAAAGCTTACCAAGACGGTCTGGGCTGCTGGGCGGTGCCTTGGTCCTGCATCCTGACCACGGCTTGTGATGTGCGTCTCTTTAAGCCAGGTGAAGAGGTGAGCAGGGTCCGTGGGATGGACCCAGCTGCCCAGGGCACAAAGGTGGAGGGAATGCTGCCAGAGCAGGCAGAGGCCTCCCTGCCTGTGTCCAGGAGTAGGCCTCGCCCTCCTCGGGGAGGCCACCCACTTCACCTGCCCCTGCATAATTCACTGTGGCCTTCTTGGCACGCAGGCCCCACCCCAGCTCCCCTCGTGTGCGGCCAAGGCCAGGCAAGTGCAGATGGCCCTGCCAGCAGCCACCCACAAGCCTGTTGGTCATGCGGACTTCGGTACGTGGATTTTCGAGAGTGACCTCTAGGTCTGGAAAGATTCTCCCAAAACCTGCACCAGAAACGCCTTCCTTATCTAAAACTGGGCCAGCACTGCTGCAAAGGCCAGAAGGAATAGCACTCACATACCCTGGCTGAGAAGAACTGCGACGTGCTTTTCAGTAGCTGGCATCACAGCATCACAATTTAATTAACTGTGTGGAATTAATTAACTGTGTGCACCCTGACTAGGCAGAGAGCACGCGAGGCAGGGCACGGTCTGCTAGGCTGCTGCAGGCCACACCTGGGTTTCACTCCTTCAGAGCCCTCCTGTGCTGTGCTGAAGGCCAACTCCAGCAACAGGATCCAAGTGACAAGGGCCTGTTCGGGCAAGCAAGTGTGCCGGGGGGCCTCAGTGTCTCAGCGAGGGGCTCCCCTTCTCCAGGTCCTGGCAGTCCTTCTGCAATGCAGCCAGCACCTGAGCCCACTTCTTGTTCCGACTCTGCATCTGCACTGTGGCGATGGCCACAAACACCTCATCTGCTGGCAGGTCTTCAGGTAGTCGCGTCAGGAACTGGGCAATATGGATGAAGTCCATCCTGGTCAAGATGTCCTCAAACAGCTTCAGGATGCCCAGGGCTGTGTGGAAGAGGAACTCCTCTCCGTCCCGGCAGAACACGTCCCAGATGCGGCAGGCCAGGTCCAAGGGCAAGGACTTGCTATACAAGGTGAAGATCCAATCAATTAGGTAGATGTCTGGAGTCAAGTTGTTTTTCTTGAACTGAGCAAATAATTTCGGCAAATTTTCTTCAAAGAATACCTCAAATGCAGCAAAGTAGGTCAACATAAGGCTATAGTCCACTCGGAAGAACGCCATTTGACAGGGCTTATTCAGGAGATTAGAAAAAGCAATAAAGGCATCTGCAGTGTCTAGGTTTAGGATCAGCACTGCGGCTATGAAGGACATGCCCTGAACATAACCCACATCCGGCCGGTAACAAGTATAAGCGCCCAAAATACTGTGCAACATGTCATGGTATGGACCGCCTTGCTGGAAAATGCAGAGATTAGGAAATGTTCTGGAAATGTCCAGTTTAATAAGCTCCAGGCTGGCCTCTCTGCCTGCTGCTGAAAACCCAGCATCTTCGCTCTCCACCTCCACAGCCGCCGCACTGAGGGATCGCCACCGCTCCTCGGCCCGGGCCAGGCAGATGTCGAAGAGCTCATGAGTGATGTTCAGCTCATTGCCGATGGCTAAGCTCCAGACTCTGCCCCTCACGCTGGGTGGGATTCCCTGCCACCAGAGATCTCGAACCTTCCGTGAGCACCACATAGTGTCCCAGTTAGGCAGGATCTCATTATTCCAGGTGAGGACAGCATTCCCAATGCGCTCTTCCACTCGGCACCTCTCCTCTAGCTGCTTTTTCCTCCGCTGGGCTTCCTTGAGCTCTCGCTTCTTGGCCTGCACCACCATCTCTTCATACTGCTGCCCGTGCTTCTGCGCCTCATCGGCCGGCTTCGCAGGGAGGTTGCTCATTCTTTCCTAATGCGAAGGGATTAACAGGTCCTGATCCACTATAGCAAGCGGAGGTGACTCTAAAACTCTAAGACTCACACTGGTCTGTCTTCAAGGATGAGGGCGGTGGTAGAAAGTGGCTCAAAATCAAGATTCCTCCTCACATTCTGCTTTGGCGACGGTGGCCGGCTAGGTCTTCCAGCCTTGTCTTCATATTCCTTGTATATTTTCTTTGACTCTTTCTGAGCATTCTCTCGGACTGGTACTTTTCCAAATAATTTCCATCCCAAGTCATTTTGTTTGTCTGGCGCATGCCTGTAATCCCAGCACTTGGGAGGCTGAGGCAGGAGGATTGTTGTGAGTTCGAGACCAGCCTGAGCTACAAAGTGAGCTTAAGGCCAGCCTGAACTGCATAGTGAGACCCTATCTTGAAAAAAAAAAAAAAAAAAAAAAAGCACTGCGGAAAATGAAATACCTTAGAATTCATCAAAAAAAAAAAAAAAAAAAAAAAGTCTTGAATTTTGTTTTCTAGCAAGCAAATTCCTGTTCCGCTCCACTCGCGGCCATCTTGGAAGTGGGCTCAACTGATATTTCTATAAGCCAGTGAAAATATCTTTCAGAAATGAAGACAGACAAATTTCAGAAAAAAAAAACCTGAGATGATTCATTATATGTTGTAAGATTCCTGCTATCTACACATGAATACATATAATACCATCTGAAGGTAGAGTGTAATAAAACAAAAAAATTATTGTGAGCACCAAGACAATCACTAAAAACATAACACAAGATGGCACATTTAGTGAGCCAGTGGTGGGAAAAAGATCATAAAAGTGCTAAACTAATCCAAAATAATACAGAAAAAGGAGAGGAAAATGAAGTACAGATAAAAAATAGAGCAACAAATAATAAGAAGATAAATTTAGACCTAACCATATAATCAAATGTATGTAGTCTTAAATCTTCAGACAGAAAGCAGAGATTTTAGATTGGATTTTTATCAAGCAAAATCCAAATATACCTATCTACAAGAAAGCTGTTTTAAATATAAAGATACAAATAAGTTAGTGGCAAAGTATAGTCAGAGATTAAGATGTGATATATATATATATACATACATATATATTTCCCAAGATAAATATAGTTATTATTTATCACAAATATAGACTAATAAAAAGACTAGAAAAAGGGAACCTAAAGGTGTAACATTGAGACAAATAAAATATGCATGTATGTATTTATCCAAGGATATTAATGGATTAATATCCATTAATCAGAAGAAATCTGTCAAGCTGTCTTAATATCAAAGTACACTTCTGAAATAATGCTAGAGATGGAAGGGACACTTCATAATAATAAAACTGTTCAATTACTGTGAAGACAGCTGTTTCAGTTACTTTAATCTTATTGACGGGACAAAATACCAGACACCCAAAATTAAGGAAGGAGGGGTTTATCTAGATCCCAGTTTGTGGAGGTTTCAGTCCACACATGGCTGGCTCCAAGGCAGACTGGCCCATGGAAGAGGTCAGCAGTCCATGGCATGGGAAACAGCAAGTGGGAAGGGTAGTGGCAACAAAAGCTTCAGCGAATGTAGCTTTTGAATGTCTCGCTTGAGTTGCATTCAGGCAACACTCACAGCCATAATCCCAGTGGATCATGAATTAATCACAAACTTTAGAAGTCTGTCCCATGACTGCATGAGGCTTTGGGGGGACAATTAGACTCAAACCATGACAATAATTAAGGGGTTAATTGGGTTACTTGATTAATTGTCAACTTGAGTGAGAACGCCCAGCTGAGTTGAGTCAGCATGGCTCTGGGTATGGAAGGCCCATTTTAAGGAGGATTATTGTTGTTGAAATGGCATTAAAAAAATAGAAGGAAAGCATTTTAGCTGACCTGCCTTAGAGTAGCTTCATTGTGACTGCTTTTCTTCAGAGGATTTGGCAGTTTTTCTTTGAAAGAGCTTTGGCTGTTTCCTTTCTTTGGGGGCAACTTGAAGCCTCATCTTCACCTTGGAATCATGTCCTGACTTTCAGTGCAGGTTCATCAGCCTTCTGGCTCAGATCCTTCAGCCTTTTGGCACAGATATTTCAGCTTCCAGCCCTGGCCCTTGGACATTTCCAGCACAGATCCTTTGATCTTCCATCATGAGTGCTTTTGGGCTCCTGATAGGGACCTGCATGGGACATTGCCCAGGACTCCAAGCCTTGCCCGGATCCTTGGGTCTCTAGCATGCAAACCCATGTTTCACACTTTTCTACATCTGACTCGAGCAAGCACTGACGAATATAGCAGTACTAATATGTACCTAAAACTAGAGCCTTAAGATACGCAAACCAAAAACAGATAGAACTGAAAAAGAAATTCACAAATCTGTTGGATATTTTAGTAATTAATAAAAGAAGTAAGAAAAGTCTTAAAATATAATAGGAGAACTCTGTTTAAATCTTTGCTTAATGGGTGTCTAGGTAGCACTCCATCCACCCACAGGAGAGCGTACATGGTCTTCAAAGCTTATAGAACATTGTCAAGTGATAACACTCACTAGGCCATGTCATTGGCTTACATTATGTTAAGGATCAAAGAAACTGAATTTATATTCTCAGATTACAATGCATTAAATTAGATACCAGTAGCAGAATGATAGCTGGAGAACAACCTGGAATTACAATGACACTTCTCTAAGTAGCCAATGGTTCAAAGAAGAAATTGCAAAGGAATTTGGAGCCTACTTTGAACAAAATGTAAAGAGAAACAATACACCAAAAGGTGTGGAGCAGTTAAAGCACTGTTAGGAATGCTTACAGGACCATGCCATATTCTGCAGGGCCTTTTCTCTCTTTCTAAGCCCGCACCCAACAATTTGGAGACTGAGGACTCTTTCTCATCTTGAACTCCAGATGGATCTCAATGAGCAAGTTACGACATGAGCTACATGGATACAGCACATTTGATTCCTTATCACCACTGCCTAGTTTTACTTCTCCAAAGTGGTAATGAAGTTGAAGTCTAGATGACCTGGGGCTGCCATGCTGTGAGGAAGCTCAAGTTACATGGAGCACTATGTGCAGCTGTAAACTGGGCTATACCACCTGAGTGTGTATTTCAGCTACTCCAGCCAGATGTGGAACATGCAAGTGAAGAATTCAGATGTGAATCCTCCAACCCAGCACTCTATCTGCATTAAACCATTGTGTCATGCCAGCCAAGGCCCCCAGAATTCTGGAATAGAGAAGAGACTTACAGTGCTCTTTCCAAACTTCTGAACTACATAGTTCACTAGTACAGTAATTTTTCTTTCTTTCTTTCTTTCTTTCTTTCTTTCTTTCTTTCTTTCTTTCTTTCTTTCTTTCTTTCTTTCTTTCTCTTTCTTCCTTCTTCTCCTCCTCCTGTTCCTCCTCTTCTTCCTCCTCCTCCTCCTCTTCCTCCTCCTCCTGTTCTTCCTCTTCTTCCTCCTCCTCCTCCTCATCCTTCTTCTTCTTTTTGGTGGAACTGTGGGTTGAACTCAGGCCCTTGCACTTGCCAGGGAAGTGCTTATTCCACAGAGACATCTCCCCACCTCCCTAGTACAGTAATTTTTTAAATTTACACCACTATGCTTCAGGAAACAATAGATGTTGTGGGCTGAATTTTTGTCTCTCCAAAACTTGTACCAGGGATGCTCTAACTCCCAGTACCTTTAAGTATGATTATACTTAGAGATCTAGCCCCTAATGAGCCCAAATCCATTCTTACTGGTCCTTAGAAGAAGAAGAGGTAAGGATGCACAGGTAGGAACTGGGGCTGAGTATGCACAGAAGAGAGGCTGGAAGAGCACTTTGAATGCCAACTGCAAGCCAAGGAGAGAGGCCTTCTCGGAAACTGAAGTTACTGACATTTTCATCTTGAACTTCTGTCCTCCAAGCTATGAGAAGTAAGTTACTGTTTTTGTTTTGGGGGCAGGGTCTTGCTATACAGTTCTCACTATATATATGGTCTTGAATTTGCTGTGTAGGCCAGGCTGGCCTTGAACTTGCAGCAGTCCTCCTGGCTCAGCTTCCTAACTGCTGAGATTACAGGCATGTGCCACCTCACCCAACTAAACTACCATTTTTAAAGGCAGTCTACAGTACTTGGCAGCCTTAGAAAACTAATATAATAAGTTACGGAAATCCTGCCAAATTCAGGAAAAGACTTCCTTCCTTCTTTTTCAATTGGAAGAGCCCTAAGTAACCAATCCCTCCTTCCTTCTTTTCTTACCTCCTTCCTTCCCTCCCTAAGTAATCCTACTCTATCTTACAATTTTTTTTCAATTAAAAGTTTTTTTATTAGTACATGTTTGTAGCACATAATGATTATATTCATTATAGGGAGTTGGCACATTTACATAACGTATCTCAATCTTTTCTCTTTCTTTCTTCCTTTCTACCCTTACTTAAATTTTTTTTCCAACACCAGATTTTCTATTTTATAAGTCAATATCACTTTAATTATCATAACACAGATTAACAGCCAGACTCAGATTAACAGGCAAAAAAAGAAAAACCATATAAAACAATTATACTAAATCAAGGTATGCTTTTAAAATTGACCATGCTGGATTACTGGATTACATTATTCTCTCTTACCCTCTCTTCCTCCCCCTCGTACTGTCTGTCTTTTATTTTGCACTTTATTTACATATTGGGATCCTCACATAAGAGAAACCATGAGATATTTAAGCTTGTATGAATGAATGACCCTTTGTAAGCCTGAACAATGACACCCTCCCAGACTAAAACTGGTGTAGGGACTCTTTCCAAATGGGTTCAGTGGTAGAGGCAACTCATAAAGCAGAAGAGAGAAGCAGGTAAGAGAACCTGGGAAAGCTGTTCGAAGTTACATTTTCCAAATGTAGCAGAACTTTCTTGAAGGCCATATATATTCTGTCCATTCTGAGAGTTGGCCCAGAAACTTCATGGCAAAATCAATTTTGATTATATCATTGCAAGCTGGTAACCAGAGTCCTACATAATTCAAGTGTCAGTTTGGGTCCGTGCACAGTGAGCATCCATGGGATGGGGCCCAGACAGAAGAATATAAGAGGACCTTCATTTGGCTTTCAGTCTTACTATTCTCAGAAATGACTGGCGAGACCATTGATGGGGCCGAGAAGTCTTGCACATGGGCAAGATGAATCAGGGAAACTGAATTGTTATTATAGACATGACCTCATTTATTCTCCTAACCTTGAGAGGCATAAGGAAGCCTGCTTTAGAGAGAGATAAACAGGAAATAATTATAGACACCTATGACAATCATACCAGACAGGCCAAAGCCTAGAAGAAAGTGGTTTTCTAAGTGCTAAAAAATGTCACTTCAAGAACAAAAGAAAACTTGAATTTTCTGGCAACATACTATGCAATGGCTAGCTAGGATGAAAGATCAATCAATCAAAACAGTTTTTCAGGAAGAGGCTCAGAAAGGTCTCTGATCCAGCTGCTAACAGGAGTGCAGAAGGAGGTAGCCGCACTTATTCATAGACTGTCAAGCCTGACCAAAGCCTCTCATAGGCCAAGAACCTATAACAGAATGGCTCTGTGCGGGGATGAAGAAAAAGAGAAACACTAGAAAGCCAGCCAGGCCCCATACACTAGTCAGCAGCTCCATCATAGCCAAAGACTCCCAGCTTTCTCTTGCTAGGCAATGCACATATTTTCTGATAGATAAAAAGTACAGCCTTCTGAGAAGAGATACAGATAGGCATGCATGTCCTGGGGAAGAAGAACACATGTCCTGACATTAACAGCGCACCCCATCACTGAGTTATTACTCCTGAACACTAGCATCCTGGGGAGGAAGATAGTACCCTGTACCACTGATGTCAGAATAGTCCCTGAGTTGTCCCCTGGCTCATGAGGCATAAGCAGAAGTGGCATGTGTCATTTCCAGACAGTTGCCTTTATACCCAGTTCGTGGTTTGCATTTCTTCTTTTTCTCAACCATGAGAGTTGTAATGTTTCAGACAGAGGATGATCCATCAGTTTTCATCCCAGGAAGAAAGGAATAGAGCAGAGCTATGGTGACTCACAATGAGCATGAATGTGGTGAGGGGGTTAACCTCTGCATTTATTCCTCTGTGATTTTGGAGGTCATCTGTTCTTACAGTACAATCCAGCCTCTTGTGACTTCTGACCTTCAAGATCAATAGCATCTGAGGCTGAGAATAATGTCTTTCAGCACAGAGAGGACTCCACAGGCTGCAGGACACAACAGTGAAAGGATATTAGGAGAGACCTGGGGTAACCACTAGAGATGGAGAGGACACTGTTGGAGAGAACAGAACCTAATAACCCCTTGGAATAGCAAGTATGTATGCATTTTTGTACCAACTGAGAAAATAGCTGAGTTTGGTAAAGTGAAGGATATGTTAATGAAAATGGTTTGAGGGCATTTGAAACTTAGTCTTATTTTGTCTTTCAGCTAAGTTCTGAGCCAAAAGGAGACAAAGTAAGGGTTAATTTGATCTAATAGGCAAAGAAGATCAAATAGTAATAAACACACACATGCATGTACACCCCAAAACCAGGGCTTGTTCTGGATACAGTCTTTTGGATGTCAGACTCCGGATATATGCACTACTCCTGGACTATACATCCTTGAGTGCAGCCTTCTTCATGTATTGTTTCTGCTTCTAATACATACATATGTTTTAAAATCCAGTTCTGGTTTCCCAATTATTTCCCTGTTCCTCACAGAAGCTTTGGCTGGCCCTATGGAGCTCTCTTTCTGGAGACAGGAAGTTTGCTCCTAACTCTTTGTTTGGGGATATCAAAAGACAACATTACAACAAACTTAGTTATACATTAATTTAATTGGCTTTCATTTACAATTCCTCAACTGGAGTAGTCTCCATTCTACAAGGTGGAGTGGGAACTGTCTCCAGGCAGTAGCAGAACAGTGGGGCCTTGGTCTATTTTTTTGTTCCTGTAACAGAATATCTGAACCTGAGTAATTGCATAATGAACAGAAGTTCATTTGACTCATAATTCTGGAAGCCAGCAGCCCAAGTACATGGTGCCAGCAACTAGCAAGGGCCATTGTGCTGTGTCATTTCAGGTCAGAAGGCAGAAGGGGAAGAGAGAATAAGACTGAGAAAGCCAAGAGAAAGCCATTCTTGCTTTGTAGCAATCCACTCTTACGATAAGCAACCCCTTCCCAAGATACTGGCACTAATCTGTTCATGAAGAGGAATCGTTATGATTCCCTCACCTCTTAAAGGTTCCACTTCTTAACACTGTTGCTGTAGGAATAACATATTCTACAAATGAATTTGGAGGAACAAATCCAGGCACAATGATTAAGTTTTGTAAGATGAGCCATGGAAACAGAAACACAGGACAAAACTGGCTAACATCAGGTTACTTCAGGTCACGTTTCTATAAGAGTAAAGCTGAGGGGACTTCCTTATGATGCTGATTCGGGAAGAATGGAATCTCCTGTTTTCAGGAAAAACTGGTCTGTTTTAGTATCTATCTGCTTCCTTAAAGTTTCAGTTTGATTATGTGGCATTTAGCATGAGTGACTCCATTTGTGTACAAAACACAGCCTAACCAGGACAAGGAAGGACCTTGATTCCTCCAGGAAGATTTCCCCCTGCAGTTTTCCTGCCTCCTGGATGAAGTTCTGGCACAAGACTTTCTTCCAAGTTCACCAGCCACTTGAGAAGATGTCATTACCTGCTCAAAACCAGCTAGCCCTGAAATTAAACAGAATAAAATGGAACCTGTTGGTCAGTGGTGGTAAATGCAGCTGGCTATTAGTTAGTTACCACTGAAAGCTCTAAGATGTTTGCCATCACCACTTTAGGTCATCACTCTTTATTGTCAACCCGAGACTCTGTACTTGCCTCTCCATTCAGTCAATCTCCCCTATGTTGGTCCTTCCTGAGAATGACTCTGTGCCCAGCAAGTCTCTCCTGCTACAAAGCTGTGCTTGTCACAAAGCAGTGAGAGCTAGTACCAATGGAAAGGAGACTTACCCTTCGAAACCATCTCAGCTAGTTTTCCTAAGTGCTACAAAGTGCTACAAACCAACAGGAAAGAACCCAACCCTGAGGTTGTGTGGGCATGCTCAGAAGTGGAACAGCGCAGCTCTCAGATGGGGGCGAGCCTGCCTGGTGTTCTTGTCCTGGAATGTGGTCTGATTGGTTTTTTTTTTTTTGTTTTGTTTTTCATGTATTTAGTACAAGGCCTACAGGGTCTTACAGGGTCTACAGGGTCTCACTACATAGATCGGCCTCATAGTTACCTTCCTATTTTCAGCCTCCAAGCGCTGAGATTACAGGCATGTGCCATGACACCCAGTCTCGCTCACCATCTCAGTTCACCCTGGGGGCGGGTCAGCATGGCTGAGCTATCTGGCAGGCCCCATACGCTCTGACTGACCACAAGAACCACCTGTGTATGGGACTGCTCAACGTCTTTCAAAAGAAAGGAGCCAACTACAGTGTCTACATTGCTTTTGTCTGTCTACATCTGCAGGACATCATAGGCTTGTGAGGTTAAGGCTGGTCAGGATGGCTCAATTAAGACTATCCTTTGAGCAACGTAAAATTCAAAGAATGATGGAGGAACTCTTGTAGGGACACTACCAAAGCATACAAACCAAATGTATTGTGAGACTGCTTTTGAGCCTAGATTGGGGAAAAAATGGTTACAAAGATATAGCAGTAATTGTATACAGTTAATTATATTTCTAAGTGTATTAAATCACTGTTTTTTTCTTTTGATATTAATTTTTAACTGGTACCTAAAACCAAAAATTATACATATTAATGAAGTATCCTGTGATACTTATAAGTATCCATATAAGTATACTTTGTACAATATTCATATCAGATGCTATTAATTTTCTTAACTGAGATGAGGTGATTTTTGGAGATAATGATTTATTCTTAGAATACACGTAGCATAATCCAGCATGAAATAGAATAATGTTAACGACATTCAAATAGTTCAGAAAAAATTTAAATTTTTGATACATGGAAAGAAAAGCTAAATGGAAGACATACAGGTGTTGACTTTACTAGCCCTGGAAATTTTAGCAGGTTTGAACATTTTCAAAGAGAAAATTTTATCTTGAGAAAGAAGAGGCATTTTTGACTTACAGAAATGAAGCTGCTTCTATGAAGAACTGTTTCAGAGAGAAAGGGAAGGAGTTACAATGTCTTTAGAGGGTAGGCCAGAAAGTAGATTTTAGCTTCAAAGAAAGAAAACTAGGCCATAAGACTCTGACTCTTCAACTATACTCTGCTCCAGTAGCAGAAGAGACGAAATTTTATTTCCATTTTACTTTCTTAGATGTCTTTCTTCTCTTATTATTGCATGCTTGTAATACTGAACAGCAGTGATGTTTTGGAGAATTGGTACATGCATAGAACACATCTGGATCATTTTCAATCCCCTTACCCCTCTTCTTCCTCTCCTCCCATACCCTGTGCCATTTTTTTTTTAATTTTCAACATTTGTGTTTTAAAGAATTTATTTTATATCCATTATACCACACAGCATGTTTCAAACACTGACATATAACCCCCTAAAAAGATAAAACAAAGACAAATAGCTTACCTTATTATAAGAAACAAAAATACACCATCACTTATAGTCTTCAAACATTATTGCACTTTTAATGTCCATTTGACAAAACATTCATAAATCAGTAGACTATTTAACAGATAACACCTTTAGGCAGATGGACTGTCCTAAATTGTTTATTGGGTTATCAATTTTACAAACATCATGTACACTATTAGTGGTAACGGTGGAGCTAGAGAGTTTGTGCCTTCTCCAAGTCGCACAGCGAGAACCACCAGTAGTGTGGTGGAACTTGTGGCCCTTTCCAAGGCCTGCAGATGCCGGCCCCCGCATGCCGGCCCCCGCATCTCCCTGTGCTTATGGACTGGTTTGGTGATCCACTAGGTGTCAGGATTTCTTCTAATGGCTTTATGGAATGGATCAATAAGGATAACCTCCAAGAATTTGTATGTGGAACCTTCACCAACTTAGTAAAAATTTAGAACTCCCAGAGCCCCATAGTGGTGTCCAGCTCGTTCCTCGGCAATAGACTAAAGGCTTCAGGTGAGCTTCAGCTGGTTAACGCTATGATGGACAGGCTTTCTGTAAGTTGCTCCCTTAGGGACTGGATATTTAGGGCCACTGTGGCACACACAAATCCTGTATATGACAAACCCTTGCTCGGCCTTGTATCCCAGTCTGGGAGCTTTACCTGGCCGGGTGGGGTCAAGAACCCTATGGAGCACTGAAAGCTGGCAGCACTGCCTGCAGCGGACCTGCATCAGAAAGCGCCTCACATCGGATTGCTTCTTCCTCCACATCTCCTGGATGTATTTGTATGCACCCATCTGGCTTACCAGTGGATGGAAGAGCAAAGATCTGAGACACTCTGCATGCCATCTCTAAGAACCTACCTTCAGTTTCCTAACATCATTCCTTTAAATACAGTTAACTTTCTGAGTTTGGCCTATTTCTTATCATGATGGCCTCAAGTTCCTTCCATTTTCCTAAAAATAACATGACTTCATTCTACTTTATAATTCAAAATTATTCCGCCTGTATGTATACCATGATTTCTTTATCATTCATGTGTTGCCGGGCACCTAGGCTATTTCCAAAGTGTAGCCACCAAGACTTCTGCTGCTATAAACACACAGGTATGCATGTATATCACTACAGTACGATGTTTTCAATTCTCTCTCAGGAATATATTCAGGAGAAGTACAGCTGGGTCAAGTGACATTTCTCTTTTTGGCTTTTTAAGGAACGCCACAAAGATTTCCATTGTGATCTACTTGTTTACATTCCCAACAATGTGAGAGGGCTTCTTTACCCCTGGCACCCTGGCTGGCGTTCATTGTTTTTCATGTTCGTGATGATAGGCATTCTGACAAGAGAATCTCAGAGTTGTTTCGATTTACATTTTCCTAATGGTTAAAGATGTTGAACATTTTCATTATTTCTATTTCTTTTAAAACCTGTCTATTCTATTCATTTCTTTCTCTCTTTTTTTGCTGCATTCATTTTTGAGGATCTTTTTTTCCTTTTTTATACATTCTTGCTATTAGTCCTCTATTACATGAGTAGCTAACAAATATTTTTTTTCCTCATCCTGTAGCTGTATTTTCACTTTATTTCTGGATTCCTTTGCTGGGCAGAAGCTTTTTAATTTGATGCAATCCCATTCATTAGTTTGTGACATTATTTCCTGAGCTACTGACTTTCCATTTAGGAAGTCTTTGTCTCTGCTATAGCTTCAAGAATTTCAGCTGTTATCTTTCAGCAGGTTCAAACTTTCTATTTTTATATCTAGGTCTTTGGCTCATTTTGATTTGGTCTTAGTACTAGGTGATAGGGATGTAGTTTCAATCTTTTGAAGTGGGTAGACAGTTTTCTCAACACCATTTTGCTAAATAGACAAAACCTTTGTATACCAGTGGCCTCTTTATCAAAAATCAGGTAAGTATAATTTTTTTCACTAGTTTTTATTAAAGGTGTACAAAAAAGTTGTCTGCAGAATTCAATCAGTAAAATTTTTCTTGAAGAAATCAGTTGTTTAGCAGGTTTTAAAATATGTTTTTCTACACTGCATATTTGCTCCCCATCTTTTCTCAAGCTCAGTTTTTCAGGACTGGGATCTCAGAGACACTGGGCCTCACTCTCCCAAAGCTGCTTCCTACTGCTTATCTCCTCATAAGCTTTGGTTTTTCACAGGCTTAACCCCAGAATCGCAACTTTGAGTCTTTGATTTATTATGATTATTATTATTATTATTGCACTTTAACTGGCCTATGACAATCTCACTGGGATTCTGGTTCACCAGCGTTTTGTTTCACATTTTCAACATTAGTTTTGTGGTGCACTACTACATGCTTTGCTTCAACAATTTTCTTTAGAGTGCCTGTAGTCATGTTTTACTCAGAATGAGTCAGATTTTGTATGCTTGAATTTTATGTTTTTTGACTGTACACAAGAAACAACAGTTGACTGGATGTCTCTATCATTTGAAGGTTTGTTGTCTCCTAGGACTCCATGTTAATTCTCTCAATAATATTCAAAGCTGTCTCAAGTTTTGGTCTGGTACATCACAAACAGCATTTTCTAAAATATTTTCTTCTGGTTGAAAAGCAGCAGCAACAACCACCTCTAATTTTGATTTATTAAAGTTGATACTCTTTAACTATGCCATTAGAATCCATGTTTTCACAATAACTCAATGGCCCCATTTTATTTCTTTGGAGTTCTCAGCTTTATCAATGTCCATGGTATTCCACTCCAAATTACATTCAGTCACTTCACCCACCAAGCTAGATAATCCCCAAGATTCTTCTTTGTGCCCTTTACATTTATATAAGGAATATCACCAGAAATATCAGCAGAAGATTCAGTTCCTCAAAAATTTGGTCATCTTTATGACATAATTTTACTACCTCCTTTGATTCTTGTTCAAATTTTTTATTTGCTCTCCTTTTTCAATGGTGTTAATTATTTTACCTGAAATGGAATCTTCCTGTTCATCTTCCTCTTTATCTACAAACAATGGGCTACTAACAGTTTGTTTTACTTTTTATTTTTAACAGTCTTAATTTTGCATTCTATCAGAGCTACATTTTTCTTTTCTCCAGTAGGAATATAAGTCTCTGAAAGAAGTGGACAATTTAATTCAAGAGGAGGCATACTGGCTTCTCCAAGATTATTACGCGTAGGCTTGGAATCCAACCCAGCCTCAGCCTTCATGTAAAGGCAGGACTACGCTGACGAAGGACTTGAAGTCACTGATACTTGTGTTCTCTCTCAATTTGTCTAGTACTTTGGCTGCTGCTTTTGTTACTCACGTTACAAACTTGTCTTTAATCTGACATCCTTCTGATTGTTTCACCCATGCCCTGGGGATGGATACAGTCTGCCTAGATGCTTTTTCGTGCTGCTTAACAGCATGGCGTTTGAACACTTGGCACTACTGCTTTGATGCAAACTTTCTATTTTCTCTTGTACCATTAATCGAGGTGATTTTCTTGGTGATCTCACTGAGTTTTGTTCTACTCTTTATCTCACATTTCTGTTAGGTAAAAGCAATTCTTTATCCATGGTATCATTTCCACTTTTGTCCCACGTTTCTTTTTCTTGAAGGATTTTTTTTTTTTTTGGCAGAACCAGGAATTGAACTCAGGCCCTTACGCTTGCCAGGAAAGCGCTTATTCCACTGAACCATCTCCCTGGCCCCCCATTTCCACTTTTGACAACTCCTTCATCCATAATATTCTCAAGACCACCAACTCAGAAGTTCTTATGAGTTGAAGTATGACAACTCACTCTAAGCCTTAGAGCACTATACATCATCTTAGGGTTTAGAAGGAACCTCAGTAAGTTATCTAGTCCTTGTCTCTCTATCCAAGTAGAAATTTATTTAAAAAGAGCTCAGCAACATAGTGGTCTAGCCTGTTGAACAAAGAATCTGGAAATTGTGATCACTGCCATCCCAAACAGGCAAAGAGAAGCTGCTTGCTGATACTAGCATAAGATCCTTATCGCTGAGCATGCCCTTCAGTGAGTCCTCCCAGGCATTCCGACATGCACTCAAGTCCTCACAGACTGTATTCTCCAGGCTGGATCCTAGAGACTGGGCATCATCTAAAAGTTTGGTAGGCATTAAATGATTAGAGGTTCCACCTCTATCCAGGAAAATTTCCCTGCGTCTCTCAACCCCAGCTTGGCCTCAGAGCGTTCCCACAATAAGGCAAGAAGGCCCGCGGAGGGGGCGGGGCTTCGGGGGCGGGGCTTCGGGGGCGGGGCTTTCCGGGCGGGGCCGTCGTGGGCGGGGCCGTTGGGGGTGCCGCGGGTTTGCGCAGAACGTCGGCGTCCCCGCAACAGCCTCGGCTCCGCCCACGCGGAGGGGGTCTCCAGGACTGGAGCGCAGCCGCAGCTGGACCCAAGCCCGCGGTGCAGGGGCGGGGCGTCGTGTGACCAGGCTGTTTCCCATTCTGAGCAGGCGGCCCTTTGTCCACAATTTTAATTTTTAATGGTGTGTTACTCACTTACAGAAACAAAGTTACCACAGTGAGATATCACCTCATCTCAGTCAGAGTGTTGTCAAGAGAACCTTTGTCCACTGTTGGTGGGAATGGACATTAATGGAGCCAATGTCAAAAGCGGTAGAAAATTCCTCAAAGTGAGTAAACCTTATGGGGATTCGGCAGTTCTACTACAGGATATGAATCCAAGGGAAATAAAATGAGTCTGGGAAAGAGACATCTGTACCCCTTTGTTCTTTGCAGCACTATTCACATCAGTTGAGAAATGGGAGCAAGCGTCCATTAGTCGATGAGGATGTGATAGACCTGTGCACACAATGGGGTGTATTCTGCCATAAAGAAGAGTGAAATGCTGCCCCTAGCAACAACAGGGAAAGAACTGGAAGTTTTTATGGCAAGTGCGACACAGAAAGGCAAATGTAGAATCTAAAAAAGTTGAGAATGTAATTGTAGTTGCCAAAGCCCAGGGAGAGTAAGTTGGGGAAAGGTTGGGTACTAATTTATCGTTAGGACCAAGATGATCTGGTGCTGCTGCACAGTCAGACTGTAGACATTGATAATGTACTATAATTCACAGAGCTACAAGAAAGGATTTTGGAAGTTTTCACCATAAAGAAATGATAAATGTTTGAGAAGTTTAATATGTTTAACCTGATGTAAATATCACACAATGTATACATATATTTAACTATTTCATGGTACCCCATAAATATATACTATTTTTGTTTTATGTATCTATTAAAAATAAAGTTTAAGAATTGACTTTTGTATATTGAGCACTGACCTTGTACACTTACATTGTAAATTCTAGTAGCTTTTTTTTTTTTAATTTGCAAGTAATACTTTTTCCTTTCCAATCTATTTGTCCCTACTAATGTCTTTTTGACTTACTGGCTAGAATTCTCCAAAACAGTGTTGAATACAAATGACCCAAAAGACACCTTTGTTTTGTTCATAATAGTAGAGGGAGAGTGTTCAGTCTTTAACACTTAGTGTAATGCTAATTCCTGTTATTGTTTGTTTGGAGTTTGTTTTTTCTGCATCAAGATGGTAATATAGTTTTGTCCATCATCCTATTAATATAGTACATTGATTTTAAAATGCTAAAAACCTTTACTTTCTGTAAACTCCACTTGATGACAAATTATCACATTTATGGTTTGTGGACATGTTTCTAGTGTTTTGTTAAATATTTTTCACCTATATGCATGAGGCATACTGGCCTATAATTTTGTTTCCTAATGATGTTTTCAAGTATGTATCACTGTTTGAGTTGGAAACAATATTGTGTCTGTGTACCCTGAGGCCAGGAATATAACAATGTACAATGTAGATGTGATTCCTACCCTCAATTACAGTGATGACAAATACTAGAAAGCACTGAATGTTCATATGTGATTTAAAAAGTGGTACAAACAGGTAGAGAGAAGAGGCTATGCTAAAAGGACTAGTTAGGAATTCTCCTTCAAAGCCATTTAGGCCCAAACCCAAAGAATGAGGCAACTAGGAAAGAGAGGGATGTGGGCATAGTAATGAGAACAAGGGCACCAGGCAGGAAACATGCTGAAATGGAGGACTTGGAAGAGATGTGTTTGGGGTGCGTGAGTAACCATCAGAGGGAACCGCGGAGGAAGTAAGTTCACTAAGGACATTTTAGGCCACTTCCCGTAACACTGCATTCTGAGTGTTATGGGAAGCCATCAGTGAGTTCAATACGAGAGAGTAGTCGGCAGAGTAGGCTTTAATCATTTTCATTTTACAGATTATGTTACCAAAGTTCAGAGATGTGAATTCATTCAAGATACACAGTAAGTGGCAGAAAACAAAGATAATTCAACTGTTAATGTAATATTCTTTAAACTTGATGTTTTGATTGTTGATCTTTATGATGCACTCTACCAGATGCTGGGAACTCAAATTCACATTTGTCACATTTGCTGCCTCTGACTCATTAGCATAGCAAACATGTACAGGAGAGGCTGAAATCTGCTTCTAAGGAGATGTGGCATCATCTTGGGGCTTTCATCTATCCATTCTACTATAATAGCAGAGAACTAAGTCTTTTTCAGGAAAGACATAGGTGAGTGAAAGAGTGTTCTTCTTAAAAATTAATACTAAAATATGACTTTCTCTTTAGTGGCAAAAAGCAATTTTGACATAACTATTGAAGATTTTATTCTCCACAATGGTAACCTACTATCAGCACATAAAAATAGATTTTTGCGCATTGCCCATATAACTACTCTTAGGTTGCACACATTTGTGGGAAAGGACAGGAAGTAGGTGGGGACAAGATTTTGGAAAATGAGATTAAAAATAAATCTCAGGGTACAGCAGAAAAGATTAGATTTTATATTGAGGATATCTGTAATCCTAGCACTAGGGAAGCTGAGGAAGGAGGATTACCAGCATGGCCTACATAGTGAGACCCTGTCTCAAAACAACAAAAGCAAAAGCCAGAAAAATGTGATGACTTACCCTAAGGGTGCAGCAGTTGAACCATGAAAAGCTAGTAGACTCTAGCTCAGAAAAGTGAGGTTTGGGCTGGCGATATAGCTCAGTGGCTCAGCTCCTACCTGGCAAATGCAAGGTCTTGAGTTTGATTCCTGGTACAAAAAAGAAAAATAAAATGAGATTCAAGGGTTCAAGGGACACTGACATCAACTCAATGTGTCTCCATGGCCAGGTTTTCTGGTTTATTCTTCCTCATTTGCAAGGTGGGAGCTTTAAAATATTCAGTCTCTAAATTCTTACATAGTTTCAATAGGTCACAATTCTAATACACTTGAGTTCATTTTCTCTGGTCTATACATTCAGACCAGGTAATAAAATCTAATTCATCAAATAATAAAAGGAACTCAGCTATCATCTGGTGATTTTGAGGATAACTCATCTAAGTAAATGGCAGCCCAAAAAATGTATTGAATGTATCAAGTTGCCACTAAAGCATGCTCAGGTTCTATCATTTCCGTGCTTTGTTTAAATATTAAATTTCATTAAATGCAACTTCAGATCTTCAGTAGAATTTTTCCTCTCCTTGTAGTCATCCTGCTCCATTTGTGGAATGCTGAGCCTGTGGAAACATGTGCAGGCATTGAAAAAGGTGGTAATTCAATGTCTTTTATTTCCACACTAATCAAGATATCTAATATTTATTGAAGCGCCTTCCAACACACCCCCCCCACATACACAAACTCATCTATACACATGCTCACACATATTATCAACACCTAGATCTGTTCACAGTTTCACATTCAGTAAAACTTAGTCTACCCAGTGATTATCACTAAGTACAATATCTGAGAGACTCCAGAGCCAAAAGACATGAATGACTAATGGCTCAGCAGGGAGGGGATATTTAACTGAAAGATAAAAGGGCCTGCTTCATAGTCTAAAAGATACTAGGTTTGGCTCTGAGCAAAATTAAAGTTCCAGTTGATGAAGTCAGTGTTTTTCTGGGGGGAAAGCTAATTTTTAATCTTGATTTCTGTGTCACTTTACAGGGTTCTTAGAGACTAAGAATGATGGTACATTAACAGAGCATAAGACTGGCTGATTGAATGTGATTTAAGAAAGTTTTCAAGTGTCTTATATATACTTACCCAAATAAGAGAAGGCTGCTGTCATTTACTGGAGACTCTTATGTGAGCAGTTCAATGTGAGTTTTATTCTTTGATATTCATAAGGGTCTTTCTGGAGTGTAAAGCATTATGTACCCATTCACCTGTCAGAACCTGAAGAGCAGTGTTATTCAGTGGACTGCTCACAGGCACACCTGTAAATAAATGCAGTGAAATAAGACAAGTGAAAAATGACTCAGTCCTAAATATCCTGAGTGTTCATATGGGAAACATGTGTATATTTTAGAAGGATTATTTTTTTCAGCTGGCTCAGGCTGCCTTAAGGGCAGGTCTGGTAAGGCATGGGGAACTGGGGATCAAACCACGGTCCCCTGTTCCTGACTGGGTTGGCCCAGCAGGCACTTAAACATCTGAACTAATCCACAAGCCTCCAAGTTGTGTTGTTTTAGAAGGATTTTTTTTTTTAGCATGTGTACATTTCAGAATTGCTTGCTTTTTTAAATTTTCTGTATATCATATTCATGATTTTTAAAAATACTGATTTTGTTGAGGAAGAGCTTAGCAAATTTAGGAATTGAAACTTAATTTCCAAATGTTTTGATTGTTTCTAATTGCCTTTTAAAAATGTGTCTTAGTCTAACACCACTGAAAACTTTGGTATCATTAGCTCTGAAAAACAAGCCTGCTACTCAATCATACATTAAGTGAATCATTGGTATCCAGGCTCCCTGGGAACCTGACCTAGAAGTATCTTTCCTAAGACTTTACTGGGAGATGCATCTGTTTTCAGAGACTCAAATCACTTCTCATCTTGGTCAAAAAAAAAATTTTAGACTGCCCTCACAGCCGTAAATCTCCAGCCTACTATGGAAATTTCTTGACCCAGCACAACTGAACTTTCCAAGCAGTGGAACAGACATTTAATTACATTCATTTCCTGAAACTAAAGGGACTCTTAGTGGCTGCATACTGTCTCCCTCTGTTTTCTCCCAACTCTAATAGAAATAATGCTATAAAGGAAAGGTAGCCCATAGAATGACATGCACCACATTAGCTGTTGGATGAAAAACAGTCTTCAGATTAGACCTGAATTCAAATCCAGACTCCAGATTTAGTCAAGGAATGTGGAGAAAGTCCTTCATTCATTTTGAACCTCGTGTTCCTCTATATCGTGTGATGGAGGAAACCATCTCTAGCTCAAAGAACTGTTACAGTGATCAAACCAGATAATATATTGAAAGCAAGTAACCTAGTTTTTGGCACATAGTAAACTTATTAAATTCTACTTGCAGATGCTTTGACCTTGCTGTTGCCTTTATGCATCATCTGCAAATTGTGCCACATTCCCAGTGATCAACTAGAGTGTTTGACCCTTACTGGTGAAAATAATTTTAAAATCTTGTTACCAAATCCATTTAATTCAGAGTTAAAGAAACTCATGTATCTGTAAGGTAGCTCAGAGTCCACTCACTCATCCAAGGTCACATGGAATAAGTAATCTAGAGTAGCAAACTCAGAGTCTCTGATTTCCAGACCCAAGTTCACTCTGTTTTCAGTGTTTAGTGTTCATGAACCTTAGGCAAACCAGTATGGCTACGTGAAAAAAATCTGAAAATGCAAAATAACTGGAAGACAAAGATCAATTGAAAGAAGTGTTTTTAAAATAGTGCAAAAAAGCCAAAATAATTCTAATACACATATAAAGAAATCTGTAGAATAATTGTGTTATAAATAAAGACATTTTAATTTTTCCTAAAGTAATTTTTCCAGAGGT
Source organism: Ctenomys sociabilis (assembly GCA_004027165.1). NCBI lineage: Eukaryota > Metazoa > Chordata > Mammalia > Rodentia > Ctenomyidae > Ctenomys > Ctenomys sociabilis. Next base: position 54,790 of record PVKA01002052.1, read on the forward strand.
GAATCTGAGTGCAAATCTGACACAGATCTTTCATGCATGTATGTGCATATGTAGAGATTGAATATTATTCCTCTGAAATACTCAGGCCCAGAAATGTTTTGAAATTCAGATACTTTGAATCTGGAATATTTGTGAATACAGAATGAGATATCTTGTGGGTGGGATCCAAACCTAACCAATCAGTTCATTTATGTTTTAGACATTCCTGGTGCACATAGGCTAAAGGTAATTTCATTAAAATATATTAAATAATTTTGTGTGCGAAGCTATATTGTGTGGACCTTTCCACATGTGGTGTCATATCAGTGTCCCATAAGTTTAAGAATTTGGAACATGGCAGGGTTCAGATGTTTGGATTATAGATGTTCAACTTGTATTACATAAGATGTTTCTCTCTCTTTTTTTTCCTCTCTTAATTCCAGATAAACAAGAATGAAAGCTTTGGAAAAAGAGAAGGAGACCTGGTATAGTGTTTCCTTGGGCAGGAGGGAGTTGATAAAAAAATTGCCAATGTATGCCTCCTTGTTGATTCCTTGGTAATGGCACTCCTGCTGTCCACTGGACTTCCATTAAAGCTCTAAGCCAAAGAAGAAATTAGGTAAGGAATTCTTGCTGAGACTGTCTCATGAGTATCGTGTCGACAGCTAGGGCATTAGAGCAGGAGAGGAGAAGCTGAAATGCCACACTTCCCTCTCCTGTGGTAGGTCAGCATTGACTCAGCATTGTATGTTTTGGCTCTAGCCCCTGACTCCAGTGGCACAAGCTACCCTGCTCTAGAGGGCGTGCTCTATGGGCTCCAGGGAAACTGCGCACATAAAACAGTAACAGCACTGCTATGGTTACATGAATCATATTAAATAAGATTTCTACTATCATTATTTACACAGCAACACGTACTCACTGTAAGTAACACAAATATGAGAGATGTAGAAGGAAGAGCCCAGCTGGTGATGAACTCCGTGTGAGAGCAGCTGCTCCACAGGCACCGAGTTTGCTGTGCAGCACTAGAAAAATAAAGAAAACACTCAAGCGCTCTTTGTCCATAGTACTTGATTTCTCGTTCTTTTAAAACTTGGAACACTTTCATGTAGTCCACATAAATCTACTTCAGCTTTTCTATCATCATGTAATATCCCACAATACAATCATGTCATAATTCATTGAACTATTCTCTAAGAAACAATGCTTCTTTTTTTAATTTTTATTAGAAATAAAGCTTACAATGACCACCCATGTTCATTTACTTTATAAAAAAGTAACAATATTTCTCAAGTATAGATTCTTAGAAATAGAATTATAATTGTATAATAGAATTATCCAAGGCTGTACTTCAAATGTAGATATGTATTCCTAAATTACCATAAAAATCACTTTACCAATTTATCTTCTTACAAACTGTGTATGGAATTGCCTATCCTTTCTACCTGATAATACTACTACCATTAAAAAACATTTCGGAGTTTGAGATTGAACATTGGGTCTTGTATGTGCTAGGTGAATGTTATACCACAAGCTACACCTCCAGTCATTTATCCAGGTTTTATTTCAAGTTTTGAAAGTTTTTATTCATACATATTCAAAGTGCATAATGATTGCATTCATCATGGGGAGTTGGCGTGTGTACATAACACATCTTAATTCTTTTTACTTCCTTTTCTTCTTTTTCCTAACCCAGTTGGTTGCATAGAATATCTTGTTTATTTTCATTCACTTTTCACCATTTATTTATTTTTGGTGGAACTGGGGATTGAACTCAGGCCTTTGCACTTGCCAGGGAAGCGCTTATTCCACAGAGCCATCTCCCCAGCCCCTCCATTCACTTTTCAGATTAACCATCTTTTTGTATATTATTTATTGATTTTAATTGTATCTTCATTGTATTTTATATCTTTCACAATGATTTTAGGACTTTTTAATATATAGTATGCATTACACTTGGTTTTATATATATTATAAAGACTTTCATAGGACCTTTTTTGGAGATTGTGTATGTGATCTGCATTAGCTTTTAGTCATAACAAAACACCTCCAGCAGTCTATTTATGAAGAATTTTGTGTAGCTCACAGTTCTGGAGGATGGATGTTCATGACTGGGAAACCCCATTGGTTGAGCTCTGCTAAGCACCTCCTGGTAGCTTACATAATGGCAGAAGCATGTGAAAGATACAAAGATCTCATCCAGACAGGGAGCCAGAGAGCAAAGCACCCCACCTCCACCCCTTCAGGGGGTGTGCACAAATGACCTAAGGACCTCCTGCTAAGCGCTAGCTCTTAACAGCTTTATGGCCTCTGCACATTACCCTGGGGACACATGGATTTTTGGAGGGGAAATACAAGTCACATCCCTAGTAAGATCCTTTAATGTACTTGGAATGAGAGTCTATTGGTCTTTTACAACAGAATTTGTATCTTTCTGGAATTTGTACCTCTCTTTAGGAGACCATCATGCTCAACAATTATAAAAACTAATGTGTTATATTTTACTCTAGCATTTTTTGACTTGGGTTTTAAAAACACTCAATGTTCAGAATTTAATTCAATTGTATTTTGTGCATACAGTATGATATAGGGATCTAAATTAATGTTTTTCAGTAGGAACAATAATCTTCATGATTTCTGGACAGTCTACCATTTTCATATTGAAGTGAAAGAGACACTTTCTGAAGTGTCTCTCTGCACATAGCTTTGTTCCTGAATTGCCCATTTTGGGTTTCTTTTGTTCATTTTTTTCTAAACCAATATAATATTGTTCAAATTAGCGTAAACTGTATGTTTAGATAACTGGAAAGATGTGTCTTTTGCTGATATTTTTTTGTGATGGTGGTGTTGTTATTTATTCTGAAGCATTTCTCTCTCATATGAACCCTACAATCAGCTTTCAAGTTCTTCAGATCTCTTGTTGCGATTTTAACAAGACTGAATCAAATGTATGGATTAATTTGGAAAGCTGACATCTCTAGGATACTGTCCTGCTTCCAGAAACATGAAGAGCTTTCTGTTTCTCTAGATCTCCTTTTATATCTCAGTGTAACTTTAGAGTTCTCTTCACATGAAACAATGCTTGTTGATTTACATCTTGGGGATTTTTTTTTTAAATCACTGTTACCACTGAGAATGAGATCTTTGGATTTTATTCTCTCTCCAGAGGAAAGAAGAAAGCAAGAGTTGAAGAATACAAAAGAGAAGAAAAATCAAGTGGGGAAATGACATGATACAGAAAGAAGAGTGAAGACCACTTGGTTTTATCCCTTTCCTTCAACGTGCCCCTTCTTAGGCCTGTGCCCAAGCACCTGCTCATATGCACCTCCAGCCCAGAGGCTCATTTGAGGAAACTGAAGTTGAGAGGACAGCAAAGAAGTGTGGAATAGGAAGTGAACAGTGATAATAGTTTGGGATGAGACTTGGGAATTAATCCCAGATTTTACTTTCACCAGCTCTATGATCTTGCTTCAGTTACCTAATTACATATCTCAGTTGTAAAGCCTGGATAATAACTGCTTGGCTGACTATGAGGGTCAACTGACATAGTATGTTTAAAGTGGCTGTTATTGGTGGAGCTCTCCATCAGTGCTGTTTCCCACCCATCAATCTTTCTCTCTCACCCCAGGGACTGTCTGGCCCTCTGCATTCAGCTGCCATGTGAATCCCAGAGTCTCCTCAGGACAACGCAGAACCTCCATATTAATATGTTATGAGATGTTTATCCCACTAGTGCCTAACACAGAAACACATACCAAAAATTCTTTAATTCTTTATGGCAGGAAAGACAGTTATTGAGAGTTATAATGTGAATCTGAATAAAAGTCACATAAGCTTGAAAAAAACCCTGTCCACTACAAAAAGAGCCATTGTTGAAATGCAAGTCCTTGTGTAAGCCCAAGTCCCCAGTGAGAAGCCCTCTCTGTTCCAACCAAACAATCGGTCCTTGTGCAGGAGACAATGCCGGCTACTCAATCCTGGGAAGCACCCGTCCCCATGGTGATGGCCATGCTCTCTCCTGCTGCACTGTGCTGCCCCACACAGAGGCAGAGTCTGGAGTAGCTATGGCCCCACCTGGACCAGGGCCCTGGCCACTGATCGGCTGCCCTAGCAGCCAGGAGCACAGACATGGCCCAGGTTCACCAGCTGTTTCTTCATTCACTGTAAACCTGGGCTCTCCCAGAAGTTGCACTTATGAGATGTAAGAATAAAGGAGAGAGAAAGATAAAAATAAGACATGACTGAAATTCTTCAGATGAATATTCTGTTTATAGGGAATGTGTATGTTTGTTCGTAACATCCCTTCTCATAAGGAAAATTTGTGAACCAGATTGGATTTAATCTTCCCCTCAGCAGCTGGCAGCTCTTGAGGAAATTTGTTCACCTCTCTGAGCTTCATTTTCTTTGCCTGAAAAATGGGATTAATAACACAGATCTCAGAGAACTGCTGTGAGAATTAAATCACTCAGATATAAAAATGTGTTCAATAAAAACAAGCATTATTCTTTCAGTACACAGAGAATTGCATTCAGAGCCTATGAATGTTTTCCGAGGTTCTGGGTTTCACTTTTCAAGGGGAAATTTGATTTCTGCAACAGCCAGTGAGGTGCAATTGTGGACCTGCTTAATGAGGTATACAATACATGTTTTTATCTTTCTTTCTTTCTTTCCTTCCTTCCTTCCTTCCTTCCTTCCTTCCTTCCTTCCTTCCTTCCTTCCTTCCTTCCTTCCTTTCTTTCTTTCTTTCTTTCTTTCTTTCTTTCTTTCTTTCTTTCTTTCTTTCTTTCTTTCTTTCTTTCTTTCTTTCTTTCTTTCCTTTTCTGGTACTAGGGATTGAACTCAGGACCTTGCTCTTGCCAGGCAGGTGCTTATGCCACTGAGCTATCTCCCCAGCCCTATTCTACTTCTTTTAAAAGGGATTGTCTTTCTTGATTCTATAAATGATTCAGAAACTGACCTTGACTCATTGAATTTATTTCCAAGTCATATGCAGAATCTAGTCTCTTGTTGCCACCTGGTCCAATCAAAGCTATCACTATTTTTTTTTCCTGGACTGCTGCAAATGGCCTTGACTGTTTTCCCTGCTTTCACTATGCTCTACAAATACTCTTAGCAATGGCTGCATCATTGGAAAAAAATGCATCAGGTCCCCCAAGGGAATGCCTTAACCATCATTTACTGGACATTCATTTATTCAGTCAATGTGTGCGGAGGCCCTACCAGATGCCAGCTTTGTTCAGGCTCTGGAAAAGTAGAAATAAACATAATAGGCACAAACCCATACCTTACCAAGTCAATATTCATGAGTGACACAATGACCAATGAGCACAAAGGAGTTCAGAATAGGCTCTGCCAGAGGGTGACAGTGACAGAAAGCGATTGTGCGGGGTGGTGCACAGGGTCACAGGGTGAGAAGTGGGGCTGATTTATTTATTTACTTTTCCAGTACTCAGAACCTTGTGCTTGCCAGGCAGGCATTTACCCCACTGAGCTATATCACTGGCCCCCAGAGCTGTTATTTTAAATATAGTATCTGGGAAAAGCCTGTTGTCTTCATTACTTTTCTTGCTACCAAGACAAGATATCTGACCCCCAAAGTTAGAGGAGGAAAGGTTTATTTAGCTCCATTTGCAAAGGTTTCAGTCCATAGTTGCTGGCTCCAAGGCACAGAAGGGTAGCAGAGGGGCAGAGGAGCAACAACCCACAGCAGGCAAAGGTAGCAGAACAAGCAATGGAATTTATTTTTTAACACTTCCAAATGTATACTTTAATAAGTATTACGTATATGAGCAATTAGGTGGAGAAGCTGACCAAGATACATAAATTAGAATATCCACGTATCCATTTAAATTTTATGTATTTCTTTTTTATTCTTTTTGTAGAATATTTATTAAGGTTATTTAATATACAACTTTTCATATGTTATTTTGAAGAGATTATTCTTCTGTCTGATAACAAACAGCAGCCACTGTCATCATTCGGGACCTCTACGTTGGATAAACTCCATTTCCTCTTGAGATATGAGTTTCTTTCTGTACTTCTGAGGCAGTGTTTTTATTATTTCTGCAGTGTCTGGTGGACCTGGATGCATCAGCAAGTCCAGTGATTTACTCCAGTTAGAATGCTGTGAAATTACAGAAGAGTGAGATAGGATCCCTGCAGATCTCAAAGCTTCCGCCACACTGGGTTTAGGCTTGTCTCTTCTGTCCATGAACCTTACCAAAGGTGTATGTGGCTTGACTGCTTGCACGACCTGACTGGCAGACGCCATCTTGCTGCCCATCATGACACTGGGGAGGGGCAGCTTCCGGGGCAGCAAAGGAACTTAGTGTTTTCCCACCTCTTTAATTTTACCAAGGCTGGGCCAAGGAGATAATTTGGCAGTCTAAGTGCCTGCCTGGCAAGCACAAAGATCCAGGTTCCATCCCTATACCTGGTGCTCCCTGCCAGTCATGAAACCGGGCTTGATGGCATGTGCCTATAATACCAGCACTGGGGAGGCTGAGACTGGAGGATCACTATGAGTCTGAGCTATGTAGAGAGACTCTGTACCAAATAAATAAGTAAAAAAATAGATTAAAAATGTTTTAAATTTATTTTACCCAGGCTACTTAGGGTGGTAGCACTCACACCCCTAACCCAAGTACCTTTGATCCTAGCATTGATTCATGGTGCAATGCATGCTAGCATTGCACCATGAATCAATCCCAGCATCACACACTCTAGACCGGGCACTTTTGCAAAAGCCCCACTTATGACTGCATGAGGCTTTAGAGGACATCTAGTTATAAGTCATAAAAATTTAATAACATATCTAGGTGTCTCACAAAGCCTCCTGCAACATGGTGGTGCCTTTGGGAGGTTACTGGATCCTAAGTGTGATGCTAGATCAGCCCACTGATGAGTTTGGGTGAATATACAGGGTGGATATATTTCTTGTTCTCTGGTTTCCACTCTGCTTCCCAAAGCCTTGACATGAGCCGGTTCCCTCTGCTGTGCCCCTCCTCCTTGGAGGTAGCCCAAGATGGACTGAAACCACTACAAACCTTTCCTCCTTCGACCTGTGGGTGTCAGATAGTTTGTCCCAGCAATGAGGAAGTAATTAAGTAACTGACAAAGCAGTGCTGAGTAGTATGCAGGAGGTGTGAAGGGAACAGACCTGCACTTACTGTAAGGAGGGGAGAGCTAGGTTGTGCAGGCACAGCAGGTGAAAGGCCTTGAGGCAGAGTAAAGGGAAAGGAGCACAGTGAGAGGTGTTACTCCCAGTGGGAAGAGAAGACAGAGGTGCTCATGCTAATGCACTAGAAGCCACCAGAGGAGGATTCTGAGAGCAGAAAAAGCTACATCATCCAATATTCATTTTTTAATTGTTCTAAGCATTTAACCCAGAGACTTTGCTTGTTTTGAACCCAAGGTCTTTGCACAATGTGTGTGTGTGTGTGTGTGTGTGTGTGTGTATGTGTGTGTGTGTGTGCTTTATTGAATTCTGAGATAGGGTCTTGCTAACTCACAAAATTGCACAGGCTGGGCTTGAACTCATGTTCCTCCTGCCTCTGTCTAAGAGGATGCTGGAATTATAGGCATGTTCCACCTTATCTGGCCATTTTACCTTTTGTAAAATAATTCTGGCTACTCCAGGAAGCAGTGGTCTTAAACCTTGATCATCGGCGTCACTTTGAAAGGCTTATTACAACACCCATCGCCCAAACTCTTCCCTAGGGTTTCTGGCTGAGTTTTAATTTTCACACCCAGCTGTAAACTCACTGAGGGACTAACCCAGTACCACACATCCATGATCCAGTCACCTTCAAAAGCCCCACCTATATGCACAGGAGACTGGGGGAACATCTAGATATAAGTCCTTTTTGGGGGGGGAATGGAACCAGGGATAGATAAAGTCTTAACAGAGATGGGGCCAGGTAGATAGCTCAGCAGTCTAAAGCACCTGCTTAGACAAGACTCGGCAGGTGGCAGGTGCAGGGGACAGTGGTTTGATCCCCAGCACCACATGCCACACCAGTCCCGCCCTCAGGGCAGGCTGAGCGGGCCAAAAACAAGAAAAACAAAACAAAACAAAGCAAAACCCAGAGCCTCTCCCAGCCCCTGTTTTTAAGATAGCAGCACCTACTTCGCACCCTGACTCCCTGTACACTGTCCTCCACACTCAGTGTTTCTCCTGTCATCATCACCCTCTGACTAGTTCAATGGCACAGGAGAACTTGCTGCTTCTAGTATATTCCACAGTGATGCTGATGCCACCAGCCCTGGGCTGCTGGTAAGAACCAGTGCAGTAGAGAGTTGTTTTCAGGAAGGATAATCACAGAAGCAGGGAAACCAGTTTGTAGTAATCTAGGAAAATATGATGATAGCTTTGATTGTACACATGTAGTTGTTGTTTACTAAGAGTGGGAAATAATACTGCACTGCTCTCCATTGGCAGAGGTGGGGCTTGGTTTGGAGAATGTTAAATTTGTTGAGCCTATCAAAGAAATCTAGATGGATGTGGCCAGTAAGACTTTAGTTTAAGGAGTCTGCAGTTCATGGGAGAGTTCTAGTCCAGGAAGAGAAAAGCAGGGAGCTATGGCATACATGTGGTCAATAGATACAGTTGGTATTTATCACTGGAAAGAATGAAGATGGAGGAAAGGATCCAGGACTGAACTCGGTGGCAGTCCAGTGGGTGGAAGTAAGGGCAGTGAAAAAGACCAGTCCTGAGACTATGAAGTGGTAGCCAGGGACATGCAGGGACAACTTGGAGATCATGGTTCCCTCATCAACAAATTCAGGTTCATGTGCTACCAGGCCACTTTGCTGCAGCAATCCTAGCCAAGTATCTACTATGGGCTATTACACCACATTCTAGATTTTGCCTCCTTGTGGATAAATCACTCCAACAGGAAAATATGGTCACTAGGATTGAGATTTCTTTCTTTTTATATTTTTAGGTTGAATTTATTTTTGCCACCAAAAATCAGCATTGATAATTTAACCACTAATACGGGCTCGACATCCTTTCTTTCACCCTCAAGCCTTCTGCCTAGGTGAATTTTCCTTGAAGCAAATTGCCCAATTTTGAAAGATTGAGCTATAAATCTAAGTGGTTGTAGTGTGGTCAGACTGCTGGGAAGTGGCGTGGGCATATCTGATAAATGTTTCAGGAGGCACAGCCTTTCCCCTGCCCTCTCCTTTTACTTTCTGGCAGTGGTTCTTGGAATCCTCTTGGCTTTTCAACAGCAAAAAGAAACTGTGGAAACAAATGCTTCTTATTGTTCATTCATTAACCTCTGAGCAACTTGTCTTTCATCTCTTCCTTTTCCTAAGTGCACCAGGTGGGCAGCCATGATGGTTGTGATGATGGGGGAGACCAGCCAGGGAGTCAGGGTGGGATTCAGGATTGGTGGCCATGAGCAAGGAGAGCAGCGTGAAGATCTCATTCAGTGCCAGAGCCTTGGGCATCAGTCTATCTGGGGCTGGAAAAGAGATTCTGAAATCAGTCAGCTTTGTTGGCTAGGGGAACAGAAGATATCAGAGTAGAGAATATGAGGGACAAAAGATGCAGAGCCCCATACTGCCATTCTACTGAGATACAACTTCAGTCATAGCCTTTTGGTTTTCCAATGAAGTCCCAGTGTTCCTACTGAAAAAAAAGTGTCAGCGATCTCTGTGAGAAATGTAATTGCATCTACTCATATGCCCTCACGCAGCCAATAGGGCCAATGTGTATCTGCCTGCAAGTCAGCCCCTCTCAGCAAGCTCACTTGTAGAAGACTTGTTTTGCGAGTCACATCACTCCTGTCTGTGAGTTACAACTTCCTGGGACTCATTTTTAAGCATAAAGAGTATTTCTATTTAAGTATAACATAGGTCTGTGGCTTCATTAGGCTTCTCAAGGAAGGCAAGAAAAAAATACTACTAGTAACTCAGCATCATTTCTCCCAAAGTAAGTCAGGGGCAGGAGAAGATGTCTAATCTGCTCATGGAGTCTCTGTGGGGGATACAGTTGGTAATGATTCAGCTTTGTTCCCAAGGAGATGAATGGGAGTAGATGCACACTGCTGTGAGGGATTCTCTAGGAAGCTCTAGGTGCTGGCATTTAGCTCTGCTCTCCATAGTAGCTGTCCAGGCAAGGCCTGTGGGGGTTTCCTCTTACAAAGGCTTCTTTGTAAGAGGAAAACATTCTTTATTATTCATATTTCTTTCTTAAGGGGTTCTTGGAGTACTTAGGGCCAGATAGGTAGCCACTCCGTGTAATACTCTTTCAATAAACATTTCTTTACATTTCCAGCAATGATCTATGTTCTTGGAATATATTAGTAAAACAAAAACAGACAAAAGTCTCTGGTTCCTTGGAACTAATTTTCTAGGGCATGGAAGAAAAAGCCTAAAGGCTTAAATAGCCTTCTTGGAAAGTCATAAAATACTATAGGAAAAGTAAAGCATAGTAAAAAATTTAGAAGGCAAGGACAAGTTATAATTTAATTAGAAGAGACAGAGTCTTCAAAAGGTGAATTATAGGGAAACTGGATTTGGGAAGAAAGAACCCTCCAGCCAGGTGAAAAAGCCAGGACAAAAGCCTTAAGGCTGAAACAAGCCAGGAATGTACTAGAGACAGCATGGTGACCAGTGTGACTAAAGTGGCTCAAATAAAGGAAAAGTGGTGGGAACCAGGGTCACAGAGATGAGTGGACCCTGCTTGCAGGAGGTCTCATTGACCATTTTAAAGACATAGGTGTCTAGTTGAAGTGAAATCAGCAACTTTGATGGGAATTTAGGCACAGGACTGATAAGATCCCAGTGACATTTTAGGGCAATCGTTCTGGTTTCTAGGAAAGGTCTCTTGAAGCAGGTTTGACAAGAGGGCTAAGAAGGAGGAAGGAGCAATTCTCCAGGGAAGACTAACAGTGACTCAACCCAGGTGGTAGTTGTAGGGTGCAGGGAAGTGGTGTGGTGAGCGGAGGGGCAGAGACTCCAAACCCTGGAGTGGGAGCTACAGGAGGATGCCTTTCCGTCAGTGTAACAGGAGAGATTCAGTAGAGTAGGCTCGCAGAAGGTGGGATCTTTATTTTCAGATATGAGTTGCAGATGACTTTGATGCATATAAGTAGATCTGTCAAGAAGGAAGCTGTATATAAGCCTAGATTTAGGAGAGATATTTATCATAAAATAGGAATTTAGGATTCACTGACATACTGATGGAAGAGTTCATTAAGGAATTGTGTAGATGGGGAAAAGGAAAGCCAAGGGCCAGTTCCTGAGGCACTGTAAAAATGAATAAAGCTTGGAGAAGGGTGGGGAATGAAAATGAACACTGAGAAAGAAGAACCAGTGAGAAATGAGACAAATGAAAATGAAGATGTACCCTGGGAGCCAAGTGAAGAAAACATATAGAAGAGGATGATCAACGCTATCACTGGATTTGCAGATGAATTTCCTCCTCTGTAAAATGCAGGCGAAAATAACGCCTTCCGTACAGGCTTAAGTGAGATAATTTGTGTGAATTGCCAATCACGATCCCTGGTGCAGTAAGTGCTCAAAAATATTAACTGTTCGAAAACATCTCTGAAAACAAAATCCCTTATCACTGTAAAGGTGCTTCCTCTTCATGATGCGCCTAGGGGGCGCTCAAGACCATCCTGTTTTTCCTCTTTTTTTTTTTTTTTTTTAGCTAGTAGAGACCTCAATTTTAGACCTGCTCTTGCAAAATGGATTCTCAGCCTGGATGACTGAATTGTTTCTACTGCACAACGAAGTGGATGTCAGATCTCAGTGTGGGTAGGAATTATTTCAGGAGCTTACTAAATGCAGATCCACCGCAGGCCCAACCACCCAAGATTTTCACTGAATAAATCCAAAGGAGACCTGGCCGCCGGGGGATCTGTCCCCCTCCCCATTCAAGGGATTTCAGTGTGTGAGCTTCCATATCGTTCTAGGTGAAAGAAATGAATTATATAGTGGTAAATGGCCTATAACAAACATTCTCTTCCTCTTTTCATCTTAGGGCCTTGGTTCCTTTTTCTTCTTTCTTACGTAGTCAGTGAGGAAAGCCAGCCCTGGGACTTCTTGGGACTAGGAGCTACCAACAGGACCAGGCTAGTTCCACAGAATGCACAAGTACAACAAGGTGGCTTGAGCTAGCCTTCCTTGGTCTACACCAGGGCACACAAAATGGAGCCTGCCGGTCCATATCTGGCACCCAAATATGGTTTCTTTGGCTTGGACAGATTTGACCTGTCTAGTGTTTAATAAAATTTGAATTTGTTTTCAAGTTCAGGAAATTTTGCACCCTAACACAGGTGCTTACTGTTCTGGAATAGTAAAGTCTGAACCCTGTGCTTCATTCCAAACAGTAAAGGGGTGTCCTTTAGATGGCCAGGAGCTCAGCGATCTACTGAGGTTCCCTCCCTCGCTTCCACCTTGTGGCCCCCACCCCTAATCAAGGCCCAAGTGGCAATTGCCATTTATCATCATTGTGTTTTAAGTTAAGAATATGAAATAGTTCTTTGGAAGACAAGAGAGTCTAGTGTTTCAAAAATAAATACCAGACCCACTCTCTCACTGACATAATTTGCCTGGCTTTTGTAGGTGTTTAAGCTTTGTGTCTCTAACCTAACACTTCAACCAGAGGGGGGAAGTTGTCTTTACAGATATGGAATTCCATTCAGCAGTAACAGGGGGCAAGCTACAACCGAATGAGTGAATTTCTAACATGGGGGTGAGCAAAAGACATCAGACACAAAGGGATAACACTCTAAAATTCCATTTATATAAAACTCTAGAAAAAGCAAAGCTGATCTGTAGTGACAGAAAGCAGATTTCTCTTTCTGGTTTCTCTAGGCAAGGATGAGCTGCAAAAAGAGCCCAGAAATTGTTGGTGGAGTGATAGAAACGCTTCACTTGTCTGCGTAGATCTTATACAGAAGATATGGCTGCTCGCTGCTAAAGCCCATCATGCTGAATGTTTGAAATGAGCACATTTTCTATGCCAATTTCATCTAATAAAGCTGTTTTTTAAAGCTACCAAATAGAATTGCCTGAGGAAAGAGATGAAATTAAGTGGGCTCTTTTATAGAGCTCTTTTTCTTCCCCTTTTTTTGGATACCGCTGTCTATGAACATATCACAGGAGGTGGCAGGACAGGATCCAGGATTTCAAGATTCATAAACATTGTGAACAATATTTAAATTTAGGGACATAAATAACATGTGGCAGAAGGCAGCAGGTCCACTTAACAGTCGTGTTGGTGGAGGAGATGCAGATGGTGGTGGGCTGAGCTCGAGAGAGACTTTAATCCACTTGAAGCTCTGTTCTTGGGGCCAGTGCCCAGTGGAGAGAGCCTCAGGTGCTGTGGGAGGGGCCTCTTAGCGGGGGGGGGGAGGCACAGGAAAATTTGTAGGGGCTTTTCTTTCTTCTTTCTCTACATCCTCTTCCGCTTTTTCCTCTTTCTGCTTCTTCCCTAGACTTACACTCAGGAACTTTAACCTGCAAAAGCAGTTTGTACAGCTAGGGGGTTGCAATCCACGAAGTGGGCAGAGTATCTGGTGTTGGTAACTGGGTATCCTCTGGGCAGGGAGAGCCAAGTAAACTGCCCTGCAAATATCCAGGGCTTCCAAGCATGGGTTTCCGGCTTGGTTCCACCTTACATTGGCATTTCCCTTTCTTGTGTTTCTCAGGGTCAAAGTGACCATAATTGCAAATTATTGTCATTTGCAATAGATGACCTACTTATAAGAAAGTGCTAGAACCCTGAGAAAATTCAGAACAGAGTAGAGTTACATGGGTGTGGGAACAGGGGCTGTAGGTGTCCCACTCTGTGCTGTGGACCTTACCACTTCCACATAATTGCTCCAACTGCAGCACCTATATTTCTTTGCTTGAGTGTTTTCCAAAGTGGCTACACCATTAGGCACTCCTCCAAGCAGTACCTTGAAGTTCTAGTAAGCACTTGGTATGTAAAAGCCATTCTGATAGGTGTAATGTCATCTCACCATGTTTTTTAATTCGCATTTCTGTTCTGAGTAATGATACTGAACTTTTTCATGTGTTTATCAGGTATCTGTGTCTTCTTATCTTATTGAAAAAACTTAGTCCATTAAACACACACACACACAAATAAATTAGACAATTTTTTTTGTTGTTCAGTTTTGATAGTTCTTCATATATTCTAGATTCAAGTTTACTGTCAGACGAGTGATTTTCAACTATCTTTCCCAGTCTGTTGTTTATGTTTTCATGCATTTAGTAGTATCTCTCAAAATGCAAGAGCTTTGGGGCTGGGGAGATAGCTTGATGGTCTAAATGCCTTCCTGGCAAGTGAAGGACCTGGGTTCAATCCCTGGTACCACATGCCTTGCTGGGCCCAGAACCCCAGGTGCACAATGCCAGCCACCGAACCCAGGTGTGGTGGTGCGGGCCTATAATTCCAGTGCTGTGCAGGAGGCTGAGACAGGAGGACCACTACAAGTCTGCACTGCATAGTGAGACCCTGCACCAAACAAATAAAAGATTAACAAACGAGTTTTGCATTCAGTGAATTCCAATTTATCAATTTTTTTTCTTTCAATGGCTGGTGCTTTACATATCATATCTCAGAACCATTTGCCTAACAAGTTAGAATTAACACCCAAATGTTTATGATACATTTTTAGTTAATTTTACATAAGGTGTGAGAAATTAATCAACAGTTATTTATTTTTCTGTATTTAGATTCTTCTTCCAGTTATTTCTGATAAAACATTTTAACACTATTAGTTTGTCTTTTCTTTTTCTTCCCAGATGGAGTTTATGCAAATAAATATTTTCATATATGTCTAATCTAGTTTTTACACATTTGTACATAATTGTGCAACCATAAACTATGGTATTATATTTGTTTTACTACGCTTTAATAGTAACTATCTTTTTTTTTTTTTTTGTCTTTTTTGAGACAGGGTCTCGCTATGCAGTTCAGGCTGGCTTTAAGCTCACTTTGCAGCTCAGGCTGGTCTCGAACTCACAACAATCCTCCTGCCTCAGCCTCCCGAGTGCTGGGATTACAAGCATGCGCCACCACGCCCGGCAATAGTTACTATCTTGATAAGTGTAGATCTAGTTCATTCATTCTAAATGCTATGTAATACCCCATCATATGAATAGATCTGTTTATTGAGGGATATTATGGTAGATTCTATTTCTTTCAGTAGTCCAAATACTGCTGTAACAACACCATTTTTGGACATATTCCTTGTACTTATGTAAAAGTTTGACTAAAATGTATCAGAAAAATTTAATTACTAGATACTGAAGTGTAGTATCTTTTTACTAAAATGGCTGAATCAATTGACAATCCTGCAACAAAATAGTTTACAGTTTCATAACCTCACTAGAGAATGAAACTCTGAAATTACTGGCAATGTGATAGGTATAAAATTGTTTCACTTTAAAAAAATGTATTCACTTGATTGCTTTTCTTTTTTTCAACCCAAGGCCTTTTCGTGGAGCTCTATCTCAGCATTTGGGGGGAGGACTGCTTTTTGATTTCTTTTGTTTTTGTTTGTTTGAGACAGAAGGCACTAAGTTGCCCAGGGTGGATTTGAAACTTTCTACCTCAGGCTCCCAGAGTGGTGGAATTGCAAGTGTGCATCACTGACCTAGCTGCACGCATCCTATTTAATGCTTATTAGTCATTTTTGAATTACCCTTTCTTTTAAGTCTCCTCTTTGCATTAGTTTTCAATTTTTACAAAAGTATGTGCCAGTCTTTTCTGCATAAGAGTTTGTGTATTTTATGAAAGTTACTTCACCTGCGAGATAGCTCAGTGGACTAAGTGCCTGCTTAGGCAAGCCAGGAACCAGAGTTCTATCCCTGGCACCGCGTGCTGTGCTGGCCATCAAGTCTGGGCATGGTGGCGCATGCCTGTAATTCCAGCACTGAGGAGGCTGAAAACAGGAGGATCACTAGAGTCTAAGCTGCCTAGTGAGACCCTGCACAAAATACATTTTAAAAAAAGTTACCTTCACTCTGAGCTCATGAACTATCCTCTCTGTTTTACTTTCTCCATATGCAAGTTTTCAGCTGAGCATCTTTTGCAAAGCTGTCTGTTGAGGTACATTTTTCATTCAGAGAAAATCACAAACCACAAATCAAAAGTGTAGAGTTTTATTAGTTTTGGCAAATATGCTTGTACAACCCATACCTCAATCAGAATAGACGCCATTTATCACTCAAGGAGTTTCCCTTGTGCCCCTTTCCAGTCAGAATCCTTCAGGGGAACCGCTGCTGTTTTATTTCTGCTGAGGATGAAAACCAAGGCTTCACGCATGCTAGGCAAGTGCTCCACTACTGCACCACACTCTAAGGTTCAAGCAGCACAGTCCTGATTTTTTTAAATGATATTTTATATGTTCCTATTCTATAAATTTATATTAATGTAAACAGTATATGCTCTTTTGTGTCTGGTCTGGATTTTTTTTTTTTTTTATTCAGGGGGTGTGGGATTTACTTATATTGTTGCCTGCCTCAGTAACTCATTCATCATTTTGTTGCTGAGTAGCTCCATTGAGCAGTTGTGTGGCGTTGGTCCTGCTAATGGATGCTGGACATGATTCCAGCTTTGAGCTATTATGAATAAATTTCTTATGTCTACACAAAGCTTTTGTAGACTTTGCTTTTGTCTTCTAGCAGAGAAGAATTTAGGAGTGTAATTTCTAGGTAGCCAGTTGAGTTGTAGGTTCACAGATGATGGTCCCTGGATAACTGGGATAGGTCTATAGCAATTAGGAATAAAAACTAAGGAGTTTTCTCTTCAATTTTTTTCTGCTATTCCTCCTCAGCCTTCTTCTCTTCCAGCTCTAAGATCAGCAGATGTAACAGCAGTATGATTCTAGATTGCAAGACATTTATTGGAGTCTAGGAACTCCACTTCAGCTTGAAAAACACTGATTTTATAAGGCTATAGTTTTTTAAATTTTGCAGAGGGGACAGAACCTATTTTCAGATAAAATCTGTGGAGCATCCATGTAGAAGTGCTTTTTCTATGTAATTGGGTCTGCTTTACTGTTTCAGGAATGCTGTCTGCTTGTACCCCATTTGCTGAGCAACTCCTTACTTTTCTGTAGAACATGTTCTGCAACACTTCAGGCTAAGGAAATTAATATTCTGACTGGCTAATCTGGTTGCACTATCTAAATTTTGAAGGTCTAAGGCAGGAGATTTAGAAGAGGCGGAGCAATAGGGCGCGATCTCTTAGTCAGAGAGAGCTGGCAAATCACAGCTGAGGCGCCAGAGTAGAATACCTTCCAATGGTCAGGATCTGAATGCAGAAGAATATAAAAGATGGTGGCCCATGACTCTCTGCCTCACCACATTTTTACTCTTGCCGTGGACTACTCTGCACACAATTGTTTGAAGGGAATACCAAGAACCTGAGAAGGGCCACTGGCTGCCACACCCTCCAAAGACAGGGTGTGTTATTGTGATATTTAATGTGTTTAGTTGATACTATAATTTTTTGGTAAAATGGCATATACAAGTTTTGTTTTGTCTTGTTTCTGCAGTGATGGAAATGGTACCCAGTGATTCACGTGTGTTAAGCAAGCACTCTGCCACTGAGCTACAACCCCGCATCTTTTCAGATTTTGAGGCATGGTCTTGCAAGGCTACCAAGGCTAGCCTTGAACTTGCACTTTTTCTATCTCAGCCTCCTGAACTTTCAGTTGGAATTACAGGCCTGTGCTATGGCACTCAGCCTAGACTGTAAATTGGAATTATCTGAACTAGATATGGTGGTGGAACAGATTTATAATCCCATCACTCAGAATGCTGAGGCAGGAAGATTGCATCAAGTTCAAGGCCAGCCTGGGTTTACATAGTGAGTTCCAGGCCAGCCTGAACTAAATAATGGGAACCTGTCTCAAAAAAAAAAAATTAATTAAGACAGTAACTGTCTAACTTGATAGGTTTTAATATATTCACTTAATTGTAACAGAAGCACCACAGTTAGAGTTTCTAGAAATTGAAATGGAAGCTCTGTGGGTTTCTTTTTTAGAACTTTGCTTCCCCTATGATAAAAAGGGATTGAAAGAATAATAAGGTAGTGCTATGTATGTATATATATTGTATTATACTGTGCAATTGTAGTACTGTTTTATGAATATCACCTATTGTTATGGGTTTTGCTATAAAATCTTGCCAAGTAAATTGCTTTTGTTGGTTTTATCGTTTGTAACAGTAAAACAACAGTTGGCAAAGAGCACAATGAAGATTTTTTTGTCTAGTGTGTGATGTGGCACAAAGTGAGGTTATAGTACCTGAAGGATCTGCACACACACACACGTAAGGTACCATTTACACGTGGACATAGGGTCATGAGTTCTCCGTGTTCAGGGCCTGTAAGAGGATGACAGAGCAGAGGTCAGTGAAACTTCTTTCTTTCTTTTTTCTTAATTTTTATTTTATTAAAGTACAAATATCAATGAGACAGTTTTAAGATACCTTGACAAGAGGAATTTGATAAATTAATACATTGCAAACTGTTTTCATAATGTTTTGGTATCGTAGAAGGTGCATACATGATATTATACTTACAAACATTATTATAGCATATGTCTCTTATCAGTAAATTAAGAGAGTGTAGCTGTTTACATATCTTATTTTTTATACCTGAATTACATCAAAGATTCAATAACTAATACTTTCTTATTATTTTCCTAGTGGCTGTCCATAGTACTAGAAGCTGACATAATATCCTGTCCAACCACCATTAGTGCAAATCTTGCCTCTCATACAGTTATGTAGAAGCATGGTGTTATCTATCCCAACTGTACTGTCCATACACACACATCATGATTCTTCCTTTCTATACCCCTCCTTTGTCTACACCTCTCAAAGACGGGCACTCCATTGTCATTCAACCAATTTAGGTGCCTGAACTCGATGACACAATCCAACACAGTCCAGCATTCCACAACAATAGTGAGTTATCTGAAGAAGTTGTCGACTGTAGCCATTTACAGCTCCACTTATTATTATGGCCCCGTGGTGTATACCTCATTTTTATACTTTTCTGCTGGATGGTTAAGACCTAGGTAGAGCAACACCTATATACCAACATGTGTACTTTTTCTTTCTTATGAGGTCAATGAAGTCCCCTCAGGGTTTATCTTGTAGTCCTGTACCTTATTCTGTAGATCCTTTGTCTATGTCATCCATGTGGATAAGTCACAGCCAATGCTTAACCAGTTTGCTCTCTGTGAGAGCCTGAGAGAAGGTTTTTCTCTCCATGTGACTCTCCCCAGGTACACTATAGAATTTTTATCTCTTTCCTCTGTGGCTCCATAATCTCCTTGTTCAGAAAATTTGGAGCTCAACTGAGTTTCATGATGTTGCAGTACAGGTTCTCCTGTCTCCTGAGTCTTTCCTGACCTTGAAAGACTAGGGCCAAAATGTTGGCTGGCCTTGTGGCTCTTCTATTTCTCCAATTTTGATCTGTGAGCTTCAGTTGTTAACCATCTAGAAGGAAAGCTGATTAATATGCTGTAGCATATGCCATTCACTTTGCCTTATCTGACTCAATTGTTTTTAGTTGTTGTTGAACATTTCCATTTGTATTTCTGCTTTTCGCTTGTTATACTAGGGAGACTATACGATATTTACACATGTGTGTCTGGTTTATTTCACTTATGAGTATATGTTCAAGTGGCATCCACTTCAATATAAAGTCTTATATTGAATATAATCACTCTTAATAGCTGAGTAATACTCCATTATATAGAAATATCACATCTTTTTCAGCCATTCCTCATATAATGAACAGCTTGGATGTTTCCAAGATTTTGCTATCACACATTGTGCTGCTATAAACATAGGTACACATATATCACTATAACACAATGTTTTCAGTTCCTCTGGGAAAATTCCCAGTAGGAAGATAGCCGGCTTGAATGGGATTTTTAGTCCTATACTTTTGAGGAGTCTCCACACTGACTTCCACAATGGTTGTACCAGTCTACATTCCCACCAGCAGTGGAGAAGTGTTCCCTTTTCCCCACAACCTCTCCAACATTTGTTGTTGGTTGATTTCCTTATGATAGCCATTCTTTCTGGAGTGAGATGGTATCTTAGTGTTGTTTTTATTTGCATTTCACAGATGGCTAGCGATGTGGAGCATTTTTTCATGTATTTATTCACTTCTTTAATTTCGTCCTCTGAGAAGTATGTATTCATCTCAGATGCCCATTTCTGAATTGGGTCTTTAAATCTGGGGGCCCTGTTCTTAGTTCTTTATATATTCTAGACAGCAGACCTTTGTCTGATTGCTTATTAGTTAGGATTTGAAAAATAAGCACTGTTCGTGTTCTTAAAGGAGCACAGTAAACTAGAGAAGAGGTGCAGTATGACATCAGAAAATCATGTAAAATATGTTTATGTGGGCTAAGTCTGACCTGGTTCACTAATCTTAGGTTATCTTAATTCACTTATGGCTTTGGACTCTGAAGATATTATAATTCCTTTAATATTTAAAGTAGTATTATTTAGGTAAATTGGAACTTTCGTAGCACTTGTTAGAAAAATTTTAATCTATAATTCAAACACATTGAAAAGGGATAAACTGGAGTTATGGCTTTATAGCAGAGAGAATTATTAGGGTACTTTTGAAGAAGAGGTAATTCTCAAGTTTAGATTTAAATCATGAAAGGATATGAATTAACATGCAATTATTAATTCAGTGAAGATATACAGATGATAATGCTTATGATTATTATTGTGGGATCAGAAAACTTAATCAAATTAGTCTAGCCCTTAGATGAATCCTGTAGCCCTTACAATACAAGTTGGTAATTACATGTCAGACTTTGTCAGAGCAAGTCTTTAACACAGGTTCCCAACAAAGTAGAGTTACTAATATGGTCTACAATGATGATGCGTAGGTGCAAAAAGATGAGAAAAACCCATATGGGGCTGGGGGTGAGCTCAGTCTTAGTGAGCTTGTCTAGCATAAATGAGACTTTGGGTTTCATACCCAGCACTGAAAAATACTTTTTGTAACCCAGTGTGTTAATTGTTTCAAAGATACTAGCCAGAAAGATGTAGACACTCATCCCCTTGAATTTCATGTACCTTGAATTTGTAATAAAATGTATTTTAATGTTTTTTTGGGGAGGGAGATAAACCAAAGAATGATAATTAACCACAAGGATGTTATTTAAAGTGCAAGATAATAGCTCTCAGTTCTCTACCAAAGGTCAGCGAATTGAATCAGTCTTGATTTGTGTGTTCTGGGTCAATTTGTATAAGCTCCTGAAAGTTTTGGGTCAAAAGAACTATCCAAATTCCATCAACCAGGTTCCCACTTGCTTGTTATCAGACTATTTCTGAACATCTTTTCTCTATTCAGTTCTTGTCTAAAAAGACTTCTAAATTCTGATTCAAGAAGGGACACAGTGACCATTTGGCCTGGTTTTTCATTCAGATCCTCACTGAATTTTATCTTCTCCTTCAGACTCTGCAGGGCCTTTATTAGCTCATCAAATAAACTTTAAACTGTAGAGCAAAGGCAGGGCTTCAAGTGTCACAAAAGATAAATCAAATGCTTAAAACCAGAACAATCAATAATCTTTTACAGACGCACAATAGAAAAATCAATGAGCTTGTTTATTTGACTTTCTCATGCATTTTTTCAGTTTTGATTCTACCTTGAACAATTTCTAATCTTTTTAGAACTGCAGTGTCAACCACCGCTATTTTTCTGACAGTTCAAACAGAAATTTAGATAGATACTAGCATACATTATCTAATTTCCTATTCTTTCTCATTGTGACATCCTGTAATTGTTACAAAAGCATAGTTAAATAGCAATGTGATGCCATTTATTGCTTTTTAGTTTACTGATTTGGTAACATGAAAATCATTCCTTAAACAATTATTTCTGTACAGCTAAAAGCATTTTCAGGGTTGTAGAATTTTAGAGCAAGCAGCATAAGGTCTTTCAAGAAACATTGAGTCTCACGTCTGCATATGCAAAATGAATAAAAGTGTGAGAGCACAAGGTCCTCCAACATTCTTCAGAATACACTTAGCTGTCCCCCAAAAGTTATGGCAGCTACTGAACGTAGTCCCGCTAACTCCTCATTGTACTTTTCTCCCCTGTCTCAAGTTGAACATTTAATCAGCTCTGGGCCTCACCTGTCCCATCTGTGGACAACACATGGGTTTACTCTTCTCTCCCTTTCCATCATTCCTACCATATTCTAGTTGCCTTGCCTTCAGTATAAATTGAGTGGTGCTTTGTGTGCCAAGAGCCTTTTACAGGCTGTTGCCAGCCCCTCAGCCTTTTCACTCTCACTTGATTGGTTCACCCTAAACCACCAACAAATGGTGAGCCTCTCTCAAAAGGAGGCCATGCCCTTTCTCACTTTTAGCTCCTGGTACCTGTGTCTTCAACACACACATGCCTCTTCCTCTCCCCACATCCATGTACCTGGCTAGGATGATTCACTTGTTAGATCATAGCTAACAAGTGGAACCTAAAATTAGAAGCCTCAAAAATAAATAAAGACTTTTCAAAAAGTATAACGGCAACAACAATAATAATTAGTTTTTATTAGTTACTATTAAGACACTGTGGTGAACATGTCATCTTCATTATCAATACTACTTTTGAGATTTTTTAACTTTATGTGTCAATTTGTCTAAGCCACAGGACCCAGATATTTGGACAAACACATCTACATGTTTCTGGGAAGATATTTTTTTTTTTTTTTTTAGTGGAAAGTGACTTTTGAATCAACAGACTCTAAGCAAAGCAGATTACCTTCTATAATGTGGGTGGGCCTCATCTACTGCAGAAACCTTAGGAAAAAGCTGGACCTGCTCTGAGGGAAAGGGAATTCTGCCAGCTTTCACAAGGTGTGCACTCTGTGAATATTTCATAAGTAAATGAAAGCTTGTTTAGGAACGATGGCTGAGCCTAAGTACCTGAAGGAGATTTCAAGACAGAAGAGAATTTCACCTTAATTTGTGCGATGCACCTTTTCTCTTTCAGTCACCAGCATAAGTGGCTTAGAGGTGGTAGAATATTAATGAGTGCCCATAAAGTTATGCTAGGAGGGGCCCTATCCCCTGTCTTTTAGAAGAATACACTGAGATCTTTCTTTTTATGGTTAATCATTACATTAGTAATTTTTATGGTTGAATGTGACCTCTATCTTTGTTCTTAATGTGGTAAGAATAATAAGAAGATGCAATTAAGAGAAAAACTGACAGCCATGTAAACTCCACAGCGGGGGAGGGGCAGGGGAGAAGCAATGATCTGAGCAGAAAACGAATCTTACTTAAAAGGATGCTTCAGTGTGTGCATTCATGATGGAAAGAGAAGGCCTGGCCTGGGCTGGCAGGGGTTGAAGGTATTGAATAGAAAGGCTCTGTTCCTCTGTACAAGAAGGTAACAGTGATTTTGGTTAGCCCCTAGTACTTTGAGGGAAATATTCAGAGTGAAGTCACAGCAGGAGTGCCAGGTCCTGCCATGGATCCAGCATAGTGATTGACAGGAATAGGAAGAATGGCACCTGGAAAGAGACTGTGTCAGAGAAGGGCCAGTATTTTACAATCAGTGCTGTCTTCTGGTTGCACCTTGCTTCTTAGCCTCAAGGACAGCTTATCTCTGGAGTCCCACGACTGCAAAATATCTGAAGTATGCAAAGTGTTGCAGTAGTGGTGCCTTAAGGCATGCGGGAGAGTGTTCGCATTTTCCTAGCTATGGCAAAATACAGAAAATAAGGCCCTAAAAGAAAAAAGGCTTGTTATGGCTCGTGGTTTCAAAGACTTTTTAGTCCATGATCGTTGGGCTGCACTGTCTGAGGGCCAGGAGTGAGGTGACACATCACGGCGGAGAGCGCACAGCAGAATCAAGCTGCTCATTTCGTGGCAAGTGGAAAATAAAAAAGGAGGAAGTTTGGGGTCTCAGGAGTCCCTCAAGGGCACAGCTCAGTAACCTGCCTGCCATTCTAGAGGCCCACCTATTAATGGCTCTGCTACCTCCAGTAGCACCACAGGCTGGTGAGCAAACCTTTAGCAGGTGGCTCTCTGGGGCACACTTAAATTCCACATCATAGCGGGAAATGGAGGAGCGTGGAGGAAGCAGCAGAGGCTATGGAGGCGAGCCCAGCACAGCATTCCAGAGGAAATTGGGAATCATTCTCCAGCACCACAGAAGCATGGGACATTTTCCTTCTTTATTCAGCAGAAGACCTCAAATGTGACCAGGGTTGCCCGGATGCCTGAGACTTTGGGACACATTGTTGAGATAAGGACAGAGAACACCAGTTACGATGATTATTGTGCCAAGAGGCAGAACGCTGGGTCAATATATATTTGTCTCATTCCATGCACATGCACGCATGTGTACACACATACACACTCACACACACACACTGCTGAGAAACAGAAAGATATCCCAATAGAGAGAGAGAGAGGAAGGGAATATTCCAGGTTGAGGAATCAGAGCTCCTCTTTTGCCACAGGCAAAAGCTTCTTTTCTAGCTGGGTGCGGTGGTGAAAAAAGTTAGTAGCTAGTTGGGAGGCTGAAGCAGGGAGACTATGGATTTGAGATAAGCCTGAGCAACATAAAGATTTCCTGTTACAAAATAAAATTACAAATGCTTGGGATGTAGCTCAGAGGTAAAGTGCTTTACTAGCAAGCAAAAGACTGGCTTCAATCTCCAGTACAGAAAATTCTAACTACATAAAAATAGTCTTTTCTAGCTCTGATCTTCAGTCTCTACAATCCAAAAGTCTTCAAAGGGGCTGGTGAGATAGCTCAGGGGACTAAAGCACCCAATTAGGCAAGCTTAGGCAAGCACAGAGACTGTGGTTTGATCCCACCATGCCTTGCCCCCAGGGTGGGATGAGTTGGCCACAGAGTCCAGGCACAGTGGCACACACTTGTACTTCCAGTGCTGGGGAGGCTGAAAGCAGAAGGATCACTAGGAGTCTGAGCTGTGTGGTGTATTTGTAACAACCAAATACATTTTTTAAAAAAGTCTTTAAAGCCGTCCCTCAAAACAAAACAAAAAAATAATAAGATCTACAGTGCAGAATTGTTGAAAGAATTAGAGCTAAAATACTTTCATAATGTTTGGCACAGATAGGCATGGTATTAATGCTACCTACTGTGTGAAATAATGCCATTTCTAAACAAGATAAGAAAAATAGTGACCTGGCCTCCTGCTGACCATGAAGAGAACTGAAGGAATGGAACAAAAGCCATCTTTCTTTGTGGAGCCTATTTCTTTTTGCCCTTTTGGATGATTAAGTAAAATAAGAAAAATTGATAAAATAAGGAGAGTGCCTTGGGATGTCTGAGGAGGTGAGTTGAGAGGCTGGAATCTGAGTCAGTCTCCTTGCTTCTGTCCAGGGCCGGAATCCACAGCCCCACACTCACCAGGCCAGCTCTCAGGGCTCACACTCACACTGTTCCTTTGTGTTTCTGCTCTACTTCCCTCCTTGTTGGGGATGCAATGCCAAGCAACCTTTTCAGTTAGCTTGAACAGCTATTAAAACTCATCCATTAAAATTCCCTTCTCCATGGAGCTGAAGAGTAATTTTCTGCCTAAACCACTTAAGGTTGTTATAAAGATCAAATGAAAGAAAGTGAGAAGAAGGTATTTTTTTTTTAGACTCATTTGCTGTGAGAGCGGAGTAGATTGAAAAATGGCATTCTGCATCCAGGTACTTCAGGATTCAAGGCCTTTTTGTGATTAGATGGCTTCTGTTTCACTAATTCACTTCTAATCATAGTGTAGGATTTACCTAAATCAAAAGATGCTCACACTCATCCAAAGAAGCACAACCATATTGTTTTTTGCATTTACACATGAAGATCCTCAGATTGAATAACACGCTTACAATTGTACAGCTGGGAACAAGACAGCAGGCTAACTCAGTTGGGCTCTAGAAGCCAGGCTACCTGGTAGGATGCTGTGAAGACTACATGAATGATGTGTGTAAAAGCCACTTAAAACTCTAAGACCCTATTATATTGTGCACAAATACTACTCTGTTATTTCTCAAGTGAAACAGAATGCTTGGAGTCTGCCCTACGTAGGCAGAAGAATGAAAATTCAAAAAATCGTAAATTCTGGGAAACTGAGGCAGGAGGCTCTGAAGTTCAAGCCAGGCTGGACATTTATTCCTCCTAGCTACAACACTATACCGCTTGATGGATCTCTCCCCTCCCTCATTTACCCTTTCTCCTCAGACTGTGATGACAATTATTTTATGCTCCACCTCTTTGTTATCAGCTTTTTTAGATTACACAGGTAGGGAGATCAGATAATGTTATTTTCTTTCTGCACTCCTGGGGCTGGAACCCAAGACCTTCTCACTGACCTCCATCCCTTTCCCTTTTTAAATTTTTTTTCATTTTGAGACATGGTTTTGCTATGTTGCCCAGGCTGGGCTCAAACTCACAAGCCTTCTGCTTCAGACTTCTAGTATATTGGCACCACCCCAGCCAATTCAGGTAATTTTTATCTCATTTAATAAATACACATCCTGTCATCCAGTGTATTTGACACTGTACAAAGAGATCTAATTAGGAGATAGGACAAACAAATATTAAAAAAAAATAGGGGTATTCCAGTAGAGCAAGTTTGCCTGCTACTGGGCAAAGGCACACACATAGTGAAGCCAGCTTTTAAGGATTAATCAAGATGTTGTCTTAGAAGATTCTGGAAGGTTCTGAATAAAAAAAAAAAATAAAAATAAAAAAAAAAACTCAGTGTGAGAAATGGTAGACCAAGAATTAAGCATCTTGAATGATTCATATCTCAACACCAGGAAGGTGAAAAGTGGAAGGAAAAACATTTATGAGTAATTATAGCCTGTTAACTATGATAATGTTTACCAATATCCAGGAAAGCTTATCATTGTT
Source organism: Ctenomys sociabilis (assembly GCA_004027165.1). Lineage (NCBI taxonomy): Eukaryota > Metazoa > Chordata > Mammalia > Rodentia > Ctenomyidae > Ctenomys > Ctenomys sociabilis. The sequence continues at coordinate 81,674 of PVKA01002052.1, forward strand.
GTTGCTTTATTTTTAATTTACCTCAGGTTCACATTTAAAATAATACTATAGCTTTGTCCCATGTCTTTCATTCCGTAGCTCTACCATCTTCCTATCTCTTCTTATCTCCAAATTATTTCCAGGAAGCAACATATTTGCTAGTGAAGATATTATACAACCAAGCGTATCTGTCATTTTCCACCATAAGCTTTTACAAACACAACATAGCGAGAGCAAAGCAGTTGCTTTATCATTGCTACAGAAATTTGATGTTATTTTAAGCTGTATTTTAAACCTTAGCTGACTTGTGTGCTTTTCATCCTTTCAGTATGAATCGCCTTTAAATTTTAAACATAATTAAGTGAAAACAACTCAGATAATACAACAATATATAAAGTAGCATGTCATTCTTCCTTCAGTGTCCTTAACCCTCCCTACCAAATTTTCTCTTTTAAACTAAGTTTTATTAATAATTAAGTGGTTGTCTTTCCAGATTTTTCTATGCGCGCTTAAATAGAAACATAAGTATGAAGATATTTATATACACTACATATATTTGGTATTGTTTCTAGTCTTTTTTTTTTTTTTTTTTTGCAAGTGCCTTGTATTACACTCAGAGCCTCAAGTACAACAGGCAAGCACAGTACCACTGACCTACACCCAGAAGTGTGTAAGTTTAAGTTTGAGACAGGGTCTCACTAAGTTTCTCACCGTAGTCATGAATTAGTGACCTTCCTGCCTCAGCCTCACAAGTGGCTGGAATTTTAGGCATGTACTACCATGTGTAACTTTTTTCTTTTTTTTGTTGTTTGTTTGTTTGTTTTGTCTTGATGCTGGGTATTGAACCAAGGACCTCACATGTGCTAGGAAAGCACAGACATTAAGCTGCACACACCTCCAGCCTATTTCTGTTCATCTTGAGACAGGGTTTCACTAAGTCGCCCAGATAGGGCTCAAGCCTGAAAGCCACCTGCCTCCTCCTCACAAAGGCCTGTGCCACCATGCCCAGATTTCTGCTCTCTTTATATAGTGGAAAATGTATGTGTAGGATTGGCCAGCGGCTTCCAGTTTAGATGGGCCCGATTCCATGGCAATACCCAATGCATGAAGATCAGGGGCCAGCTGCATACACTTCTTTCCTCCATCTGCCTATCAGGGCACTGACGGTGGCCACCCCATGCCACAGGGCTTCTTTCTAGCCTTTGTTCTGGTGCTTGTTGGCTTGGACCCCCATGGCTAACACAGACATGCAGTCCTGCTCAGTGGACGACCTGCTACTGGCAGAACGGGGATTTAGGTCACTAAGCAGTGCATGTCCTAGCAGGGTGGTGGTAGGATGTGGCATAGCAATTGGCCATTGTCCACCCCTGAACATGAGAGCGCGGTATGGCATGGCACAGCATGGTGTGCCGTGATCCTCCCAGACGTTATGATCTGTCTTCATTTTCATTGCTTCACTAACGACTGCTGGTTTAATAATTTTTATGAAGCTCCTCTATCACCGAAAGTAGAGTAGTTCCAGCATCCAGAGCAATCATTCACCCCTGCATTGTGCACTAAGGATAGAGAAGGAACACACAGAGCAACAAGGACCAAAAAGCATTTAGTTATCACAGTGACATCCCTTTAACTTGACTGCTGCAAAGCTATTAAAGAAACTACCTAGAAAATAGGAAATTAATTTATTTTAGATAGAAAGGTGAGAGGTACTGATAGCTCATAGCACATCTTTGCTTAATAGCAAAACAGTGAGTGATCAGCAGCGATGGCTGCAGGTTCCTCCTGCCTCACCTGCTTGTTCACAAAACCTTTGAGTCTTGTGCAGATGCAGATGTCCAGCAAGCTCATAAAACAGCAGGCAGGCGCAAGGCCAGGGGTTTGATCCCTGGGCCTGCCGTGCCGGCCCCACCCCCGGGGCACGCTGAGAGGGCAATTGGGACAGAGCTCTTGGGAGGCTGTAAACAGGTGGATCACTATGAGTCGGATCTAGTAGTGAGACCCTGAACACACTGTAGGCCCTTCCCTAAAATAAAATTTAAAAAAAAATAGAAAGTTCATAAAAGAGGAACTCATCAATGGAAACAGAAGTGGCAGCCTCCAAACAACAGACTACGACAGTCAACTTTGGAGCAAGTGTTTATGGCTTACTAAATTTAATGAGTTATTAGATTGTATGAATCTGGCCCAAAGTTGTTCTCAAGCCTCCAAAAGTCTTTGAAGTGATTCCTTCTCTTTGCCAGGGAGGATACTGACATATTGCTCCAAAGACATCCTATTTTCTTTACCTGATATGACTCTTTTTCTTTAATATATTTATGCTTTTTACAAAAGTCAGTATTCTGCTTATGTGCACCTATTTAAAGCCCATGCCAACTCACAGAGATATCTTTTTTCTAAGATCAACAATATAAATTGCCTATACTAAGAGCTTCCCAAATCTTTAAGACTTTTTTTTAAAATAGTACAGTACAGCCCTCAAAGTGGTAAGTCAGAGATCTCTGTCTCAAACTTCAAGGAGTTTCCCTTAGAACCTAACTGATAATTGTTCTGAGAAAACCTACAAGTTCGTAGAAATGCAAATGTCCTCTGCAATTACTTTTGATGGGAGATTTGCAAGTAGCCAATCCGAGAGCATTATTCAGTTGTCCTTGCTGCTGATTGGCTGTTGCCTCCCATGACTTGCAGATGCGGCAACATTCCATGCATCGTAACAGGTTGCTGTACTGTGTGTAACTATCTCCAAGTGTTCTTGGTCTTGTTCTTCTTAAAGCCCTAAGACCCCTAAGATGCCACCAAAATGTCCTGCACCTTCTCAGGCTTTATTACTAAAGTATTTTAATAAATGAAGTTATACAATTGTGCAAGGCAGCATATTTAGTGTGTAAACTGTAAATATAGCCATTTTCTCGACTGATCTCTCTGTCTCTCTGTCTCTCTGTCTCTCTCTGTCTCTCCTTTTTTTGAGAGAAGGTCTCACTAGGTAGTTCAGGCTGCCCTTGAACTCATTATGTAGGCCTCAAACTTGCCCTGCGTCAGGCTTCCAAGTGCTGGGATTATAGGTATGCATCATCATGCCTGGCTTGTCCATATATGAGATTCTTAGTTGTTTCTCAGGGCCTTTTCACTGAGTTATATCTCAGCCCTTCTTTTATTTTTTGTTTTTTAATTTTATAAGAGGGTCTTGCTAAATTGTTAGTTTGCCCACACTGGACTGAAATCAGCATTCTTTTTGCCTCAGCCTACAGAGTGCTGAGAATGCGTAAGTGTGTCATCACACTCATTTTGATATGAAGTTCCACAGGCTTAGCATTGTGTATGTTTTAGAAACTTTACACAGTTCTCAGCAGGCTTAAACCAACTTTAGAGGTGTATTTCCTTTTTTTGTGGTACTAGGGATTGAACTCAGGGGCATGCTAGCTAAGAGCTCTACTACTCCCCAGCCCCTATATTTTCTATTCAAGTTTGTCCAAGCAATATTCTGAGATTCATTGTTTTCCAGTTTCATTAGTTTCAACTTGTGCGATCCACCTAAAGTGAGAAATCATACTGCTTTTCTTAAATGCTTAAAGAAATGAAAGTGTTAGGTTAGCAGAGTAGGTAATGCACAAGTTAAAGCTAACACCCAGCAAAAGTGTGCTGGGAGTGGCATTCTGGTTTTAAGGGAAGCCAGCAAAAGAAGTGCCTAGAGCTGCAGCACTGGAGCTGGGGGATGAGACCAGCAAGGTGTGCACCAGAGCTCGTGACGGCCGGTCTAGGAAGGGCCTGCTCGATCTCAGGACCTTGTTTCTATAATCTTGACGTTCACAATTCAAAACCACTATTTTGTTCAGCTACGTATCAGCTAATATAGGGTAATCTCCAGTTTTCACCAACCTTCCTATCTATTTATGGTACATAATACACACATATTTATTACACACACACACACACTCACCCACCCTCTATGGTCATACTCTGGTTTACTCAAATTGAGATGAGGTTTGTGTACTAATCTCAACATTCTTTTCTTAAAACATGTTTGTTCAACTACCAGCTTCCTATTTCAGAAAGATCATTTCTTTCATTGCTTGATAATTTACATTGCTTGATTGCAGTATTGTTTTTCTTTCATCTAGATATAAGAACAATGCATAGTTTTTTAATATGTAACTTTTATGTAGAGAAACTGTTTGCATACAGAGGCAGTCTAAGAAAAAAATGCTTCCTAGAAACCTTCAAGTTGTTTTTCTAAACCTATGTATGTATGTATGTATGTATGTATGTATGTATGTATTTGGTACAGAGTCTCACTACGTAGCCCAGACTCACAGTGATCCTCCTGTTTCTTCCCTGCACTGGGATTACAGGTGTGCACCACCATATCTGGACTCAATCACTAGCTCAGCTTGCCTGAGGGCAGGGCCAGTAGGGCTGGTGTGGCATGTGGTACCAGGGATTGAACCCCTCGTCCCTGTGTTTGCCTAAGCAGGCGCTTAGGCTGCTGAGCTATCTCACTGGCCCTCTAAATCTTATTTAAAATAAATCACCAGGGCCAGCCAGATAGCTCAGTGGATTAAAACACCTGCTTAGGCAAACACAGAGACCAGGATTCGATCTGGTTAGATCTTGTTATGGTTTATGTCTAGTTGTCCCCTCAAAACCTCATGTAGTCATGGGGTGGGGACTTTAGAGTCTGTGATTAACTCATGATCCCCTGGGATTATGTGTGACCCAAGGCTGGGATTATGGGCGTGAGTACTTCCTCCAGCCTGGGGCAGAGAGCCTGGATGTAATATACCAGACAGAGAGACAGACTTTCTGTAGCCATTTGTCTTTGTTGCACTGTTGTTGTTCCGCTGCCATGAACCGCTGCCCTCCGCCATGTGCCACTCTGCCTTGGAGCCAGGTATGCACTGAAACCCACAGTAACTGTGAGCTAAATAAACCTTTCCTTCCTTCATTTTGGGTGTTGGGTATTTGTCCCAGCAATGAGAGAAGAGTAACTGAGACTGATCTCAAGTGTGCCGTACCAGCCCCACCCTTGGGCACACTGAGGCGGTGACTGAGACTGCATGGTGGTGCGCACCTGTAATCCCAGTGCTTGGGAGGCTGACAACAGGAGGCTCCCTACGAGTCTGTTCTGTGTAGTGAGACCCTGAAGACCCTGTACTAAATACATTTTTTAAAAAACAAAAAATAAATCACCAAAAAAGTAACTGCTCCTCATATAAAACCTTATCACTGTTTTTTTAAAAATTCATTTATTTATTACAGTGTCTCACTACACATCACGGATTCTTTTTTTGTGGGGGGTGGGGGGAGGTCAGCTCTGCCCACCCTGGGGGGAGGGGCTGGCATGGCATGTGGTGCTGGGGATCGAACCGCGGTCCCTGAGAGGTGCTTTAGACCGCTGAGCTATCTTGCCAGCCCCTTATCACTGTTTATATCTTTATTGTACTATACTCTGTAGGATTTAGCAGGTCCTACCTATACAGGGATTTTAAATTTTTTGGCTCTGAATATGTAAAAGACTCTGACAGGAGTGAGCTATAAATATTTGTCCTTTTATATGACACACAATTTTGATTTTAGAGAGCTTTCAGGCTGGCATCCACAATCACATTACTTAGCCAGAAAATGAGATTAACCAACGTTGAGCACTTGCTTCAACCTGACATCATGTTTCTCTAATTACATGAGTCTGTGTCAGGGCCTTAGTCCAGTTGAAGCACCACAGCAGCTGAACTGCTGCTTCCAGTTCTGGAGGCTGGAAAGTCTAATCAAGGTGCTGACTTGTGTCTAGTGAGGGTTTTCTTCTCGCTAAGCATATGGTGGTTTTTATATGGAGTCCTCACTTGGTAGTAGAACAAGGAACTTCTCTGAGCTCTCTTTGACAGAGTTTCTATCATCACATTAGGGATGAGGTTTCAATATATGAATTGGCATGCAACCTGTAGCAGCGGAATTGTAATGCATCAAAGTATAGGACATTGTTGATTGCAACTCGCTCTTCTTTCTCTGTCAGCAAAGTAAAAGTTCCTTAATGCAAACATACAGGTTGCATATCCCTTATGCAAAGCATGGAATTGGAAGTATTTTGGATTTGGGGGCATGTGGATATAAATAATGAGATATTTTGTGGATGGGATAGACTCAAGCCCAAAATGAAGTTCATATATACCTTATACACATAGCCTGAGGGAAATTTTATATGCTATTTTGAATAAATTTATACATGAAACAGTTTCATGGTATGGAAATTTCCATATGTTCCATCATATTGGTATTGGAACAGTTCCCAGTAGGGACATTTTGGATTTCTGATTTTCAGATTAACACTGTCATAATCCTTGGAGCTTAGTACATGGAATGACATGGAATTTTCTGCCTCCTTTTAAATATTTATTATGCACCTAGTAGTATTTATGTTCATGCTTGGATACACGTCCATGTTCTCATAGGACCTATTGAGAGTAGAACTCTGCTTTAGAAATGACCTGCCTTTTTGCATTCCCTATGTTTCTGCTTCATTCTTTTAGGATGGATCTCTAGAGCTGATTTTCCCATACCTGAGTATGATGACTGGCACTGTTCATGTGTTGGTAGAGGACAATAGACTTAGAACACTGCTGTGTGCTGGACACACCTAGGAAATATTGTGAAAATCCTGAAGCTTAGGCTGTACCCCAGTAGCTCTAGGATAGAACCCACATATCTGTATTTTTAACACTTCCCAAGTGGTTATAATACGCTACCAACATTAACCACCATTGCATTAGAGATTCTATTATCATGGGTGGAAAGAACATAAACACCCTAAACAAAAAGCAGCATCTGAATTAAGATTCAGAAAACCTGGATCTAAGCTCCAACTCTACTTACAATGTGTGTGACACTGGGTTGTGTGCCAGCTGCCCATTACCACGTAAAAATCACTCCCAAAAGGTAGTAAAGTAAATAGCAACCATTTCATTATGCTCAGAAGTCCCAAAGCTGAGAACTAAATGGTGCCCGGTGGACCTGGCTTATCCTTGCTAAGCAGTGTCTGGGCCTTGGTTGGAAGAAACTGAATGGCCCAGACTGCAGCCATCTGGAAGTTTCTTTGTGTACCACTCTGGAGCCAGGCTACAATGAGTACCCTAGTGGGGACCATGGACATTGAGGCCTCTCTAAGTGCCTTGGAAGGCACACCGCATCACTTCCTAGGTACCTTCCAGATGGAAAAACTAAATGCCCATCCAGATATAAGTAGATAGAGCATAGAACTCATGGAAGGAGGGCCAGAGTGTCAAAGAATCTGTGGCAATATTTTAATATTCCCATGGACAGGTTCTTCTCAGCCTCAGTTTATCTCTGGTATTTGTTACCTATCACTGCAAAACCCCCATAGAACTTAATTGTTTCAATCATTATTTCATAGTTTTAGTCAGTTAGAAGTCTGGGTATGGCTTAGATGACTTTAGGGTCTCCCACCAGAAAGGATTTGATGGGCTGTTGTTTACCTTGGAAAACATCAATAGTCACTTCCCAGGATACTTGGTTGCTGGTAGCCGTCAGTTCCCCAGCGTCTCCATGGGCCTCCCAGCATGGTGGCCTGCTACCTCTCAGCATGCAAGCTGAGAAGCAGTGAAGTCAATCTGCTCAAAAGATAGACATCAGAGTCTTTAAAACTTCATCCAATAGACATGGCTGCCTCCCTCCCAGGCACTCTGATGCTGAAGCAATTCCTGAGAAGGCAGCAAGTTCTCCTTCTCTACAGAAGGATGTTGCAAGCATCCAGCAAGTTCCAAATGCGTCTGACCACAAATACCTGAAGAACTGGGCAGGGGAAGAACTCAAAAGAAATAAGAGCACTGCAGAAAAGGATATGATCTGGATAATGATTACCCAAGCTGGATAACTCCCTTATCCAGCTAAGGGAGTTAGAAAAAGCACTTGCATTAGCAAGATATTAATTCTAGCATTCTTCTCAAGATTTCCAGATATTCATGTCTTGTTGAGGTTAGGCTTAATGGACAGCTCAAAGCCAAATCAAATTGTTTGTGTGTACAATACTTGGGCACAACTTCAGGCCAAAAGGGAGCATAAGTGTCAGAGCAAAGAAAAGCACAATGAAACAATTCCTTTAGCACTGAGAAATATACAAGAGTTCTGAAAACATGTCAACAGTTTTCATAAGAAGCAAAAACTATTAAAAATGACCAGTTGCATATGAAAAGATGCTCGATGCAAAGCATCAGGAAAATGCATATCAAAACCATAATGAGAGCCAGGTGTGGCAGTGCACACCTGTAATCCCAGCACTTGTGAGGCTGAGGCAGGAGGATTGCTCTGTGTTCAAGGTCAGCCTGCACTACTGTAGTGCCTCAAAAAGACAAAACAAGCACAACAGTATAAGGAGTTAGCACATCCTTTTCACCACAATAACTCTAAAATGGAGAATAAATGTTAGTGAAGTTGTGGAGAAATTGCTCAGAAGCACATACCTGGTATCCCAGCACTCTGGAACCTTCTCCAAAAAATCATTCTGTATCACCCTTAAAGGTAGTTGAAATACCTTGTTCAGCTGTCCCATGACTTGATTGCCAAAGGTCTCAAAGAAATCATCACTGGAAAATCTGGATCTTTTCTGGAAAGAAAAAGAAACAACTTGGTGAATATATTGAAGTACCAAAAAGAGTGAGGAAAATTTTAATGTGACTTCTGGGTGCAACCTTCCTGGTTAGCTTAATTTTGATGTGAATTAGAAATATGTCCTGAAGGAAAATCCTTGGTGTGTCAGTTTCTTTTCCAAGGACAGGAAAAATAAAGAATTTTCTTGTTTTTTAATTTATTTATGTATTTATTTTTTATAATTTAGGGAAGAGTCTATAAGGTGTTCTGGTCTACAAGGTCTTCACTACTAGATCAGACTTGCAGTAATTCTCCTGCTTACAGCCTCCCAAGTGCTGGGATTACAGATGTGTGCCACCACACCCAGTCTCAACTGGCATCGTAGCACACCCTCGGGGCGGAGCCAGCATGGCAAGAATTTTCAAGAGTACATCAGAGACAAATACATCACAGCCAGAGTTGATTAAGGACACTTTTTCAAACAATTAAATGTACAGCATACAATTAATTTAATCAAAGATGCGGAAGTGAATGCTTATGAAAGATGCTAGGGTTGTCAGTCTTGTGAACCTAAGTCCTGTTTGTCAACAGAGCAGAGCTAAGAAGCTAGTTCAAGAATCTGGCCAGATGTAGACTCAGAAGGTTCTGTAAACAGAACCTTGCAGAACCAAGCGTGGTACCTAGTAACTGCACTAAGCTGGGCAAGCGGCATCGACTAGTGTTGTGGATATTGAAGACCTGGGTTGCCAGAGCCCCATTCTCCTGCAGCCTCAGAAAACAAGACATAAAGTGCTCCCAAATACTCTTCTGAGGGGGTAATCTATGAATGCAAAGTGCTTTTATAAGCCAGGTTGCAGGTTCCTAAATAAGCATTAGTATGTTGCAAAATCATTTGACAAAAAAGAGAAGCATTTGTGAAGTTTGTAGATCAGGAACACCTTGGAAGTGTTTTGGTGTGTGTGGGTGATGTGCACACTCAAGCATGGTCTATGATAAACCTAAAATTTTGGGTTTTTTTGTTTGTTTGTTTTTGGTATTTTTTTGGAATAAGTTTTCACTGTGAGTTCATGCTGGCTCTGAATTTACTTTGTAGCCAGGCTGGCCTCGGGATCCTCCTGCCTCGGCCTCATGAGTCCTGTGATTACATGTGTGTGCCGCCACATCCAGCCAAATAACCCTAAAATCTTGAACATAAAAAGGAAAACCCTTCTGTGGAACATCAATCAGTGACTTTTGTAGTGGTTTATATGGAAACTTGAGCATTTGTAGTTTAAATTTAAGATGTAAATATCAGACTCCAAAAGAGCTTTAGCAGGGATTTGTTTTTAAACAGGTAAAACACTGGACCTTGAATTATTTTCCAGAGGCTAAAAGTAATGTAATGTCCAATTTTTTTAATAAAAAGTTTTTGGGACCAGCCAAATAACTCAGTGGATTAAAGCACCTGCAAGCAGGCGCAGGAGCCTGGGGTTTGATCCCTGGCCCTGCTATGCCGGTCCTGCCCTGGGGCATGCTGAGATATCAATTGAGACCGGGCATGGTGGTGGGCATGCCTGTAATCCCAGCTCTTGGGGGTCTGTAAACAGGTGGATCACAGCGAGTCTGATTTAGTAATGAGACCCTGAACACCCTGTAGACCCTTCCCTAAAATATAAATAAATAAATAATCTTCATCTTTTAAAAAAAAGAATAAAATAACACTTAATCCCATTGTGCCATTGATCACCTTAGCCATAGGCTGCTGCTTAGTGGAATGTCACAGAGACTGGTCCACCCTTTGGGGATTACACGAGGGCACAGATACTGAAGCTCCCAGTGGACAATTTAAGAAACTGATGTGCCAAAACACTTTGAAAAGTAGAATATTAATGAGGCTCTGTTGAACTTCTCATGGGTTTTGTTTTGGGAATTTTTCTCTGTTTTTTCACTGGAGACCAATCCGAGATGCAGTCTACCACCAAGTTACCAGCACTTTTTAAAAAATTTGAGACAGGGTTTCATTAAGTTGCTAAGTTGCCCAGGCTGGACTTGAACTTGTGATCTTTCTGCCTCAGCTTCCCACAGTACTGGGATTGCACACATTCACCACCATATCCAGCCCTTTCGAGGTTTTTGTGAGACTCCAACAACCTAGTACATTTGACAATGTATACCAAGCAGAGCATCACGGAAGTGAATAATTTCAGGGCTGGGGATATGGTTCTGTGGTACAGCCATTGCCTGGCATGCGGGTGTGATGCCCACCACTGAAAAAAAATGTGATTGTGGCTAGAGAACATTGCGATTCTCTCAGAAAGCCTTTCCTTTAAGCGGAAGGCATCTCTCAGTGTGAACTATTAACCTCAAAAGGGGGAGAAAAAATTGCATTTCTTTTAAAACAGTGATTCTGTGATTTTCTTTTCACTTTCAGCTCTCTAATACTATTCAAATAAAAGATACAGACTCTATTCCCAGGAGAAATGGGATTTATTTTTTATTAAAAGCACTTACTGGTGCTCAGATCTGTCATTTCTCGTACATTGCCAAAGCAAACTGTGCAAAAGGTCAATGTAAATCTGCTTATGAATCAAATCCTAAAATATTTACATCCTATAAAGGCCAATCTTTACTCAAAACAGTTGACAAATTCTTGACTTTAAAAATGGTTCTTTCTAGGTGGGTGTGGTGGTGTACACCTATAATTCCAGCACTCAAGAAGCTGAGGCAGGAGTATTGCTATGAGTTCCAGGCCAGCCTGGGCTGCATGGTGAGTTCAATGATAGCCTAAACTACACAGCTAGACCCTGTCTCGACCCTGCCTGCCAAAAATGGTGCTTTCTAGTTCTTAGAGAAAATTTGTGATGACCAGGAAATATTGACTAGTAATATATGTAAAAAGGTAAATGAGTATACAAGAAAATCTTTTAAAATCGATGCTTAGCAAATTTGTGTGTGTGTGTGTGTGTGTGTGTGTGTACACATTTACATGTACATGTAACTGGAGACTGAACTCGGGCCCTTTGCACTGAGCTATATCCCCAGGCACCCTCCTTTTTCTATGCCCAATGAAGTGCCAAATATTAATGCCTAACAATATATAATAACAAAGCATCAACAGCCTCTTTCGATGTTCCCCAAAATTACCCTGGCTTCCTTTAATCAACAGCCCCCTGGGACCAGGACATAGTGCCCGTAACTTTTCTTCAGCTTTGAGAACTTGTCTTGGATAATTGAAAATCAAATGATGGAAAACCTGAGAACTAAAAAACTAAACTGTGATTTAGGGTTTTTCAATAAATGTAATTTGATTTCAGCTTCAAAATTCCCTAAATTACCCGAACTGAAAATATTTGAACTCAGTAACAGTAGATGTTCTGGAGGTCTGGACATACTAACAATAAAAAAACTTCCAAATTTCACACATATGAATGAAAGTGGAAACAAACTGAAAGATATAGTAACTTTGGAACATTTGAAAGAATCAGATTGTGTGAAACAACTGGACCTGTCTGTCAACCGAGAGCAGAGCATGGATAAGGCCAGGGAGGGACTTTAGGCTCCAGCCCTGGCTGTTCATAGTGAGAAGCCAGGAAGCCTCAGCCTCTGACTCAGAGGGGGTCATGAGAATGAGAAGAGAAGGAGGAGTGGGGGTGGGTCGGCTGGGAGAGAAGGAAGACAATAAGAAGAAGTTTTTAATAATCAAATTCAAATGCGCTTGTAAGGGCTAGTGAAATAGCTCAACGCAGGGGTCAAGAGTTGAGGGTCGGTTCCACCCCTCCACCCCCTACCTCCCCACTCCCCTGCATGCTGAGAAGACAATTAATGGTGTGCTTTGGGAGGCTGAACAGGTGGATCACTACAAGTCCAATCTATGCAGTGAAACCCTGTAGACCCTGCCCTAAATAATAAAAAAATGCATTTGTAGTAGTACAAAAGATCTGGAACTTGGAGTGGGACTTAGCCCTTGTGTAGCATGTGCATGGCCCAGAGTTCAATCCACAGCACTGAAAAAAAAAATTATGATTTTAAAATAAACTCTGAGCTTAATGGTAGAGTGCTTGCCTAGCATGCACAAGGCCCTAAGTTCAGTTCTCAGTACTACCAAAATTTTGAGAAAGTCAATGATACTAATTGCTAATATTTGCTGAGGATTTAACCTATACTAGACTGTGAAGGTGCAAGGAGAGAGGGAGGACTCCTCCAAGCCTAGAATCAGCTGGGTTTGTTTTGCTAAAATAAGAAATACACTTGCTCAGTGCTAACTCCTGTGCCACAGGCTTGAAGCATGGTTAACAGTGTTCCTTTGTAGCTGCAGGCCTGGGAATTTAGAGGTAGTGTGCACAGCTTGTCGGCACTGTTCAGTGCTAACAGTAGACGATGCGTTGCCAGTGTTGGTGAGATACCACCCCCAGAGGAGGGCTTCGCTGTGGAGATGCTTAGCTGCAAAAAGCAGGCTAAAGGAAGCCATTGAGATTTCCTGGTCTCATGTTATCTGCATAAACCTTCATGGTTCCTCATCCAAGAGAGAAAATGTTGTCACAGAGAAACAACAGCTGGAATTCACATCTGCCTCTCCAGATCCTGACTGTGAGGCCACCCTTGCTCTAGTGCTGTTGCTCCATTGTGTCCTGTGACAACACAGCATGGGGTTCCACGCACGGTCCTAGATCAGTCACTGAACCTGTCCACTTGCCACCAATAGTACATCAACATTTTATGTGGAAATCTCCCAGTTCTCAGGGTGACCCCTGAGATAGGTACACTTTGTTATCTCTGTTATAGAGGAAGAAACTTGAGGCTCAAAGGCATTAAATGGCTTTGCCAAGACCGTATTGCAAATAAGAAGCGCAGGCTGGGTTTCATGGCAGGCAGTTTGGATTCCTCAGAGGAGGAAACAATAGTGGCAAAAATAATGTCTTAAAGAGGTCTTTCAAAACTTGTTGCAAAAGAATAAGATTGAGACCAGCAAAGGAAATAAGATAAGAAATAGTGGTTGCGGGGGAGGGGGGAGAACAGAGGAGGGGAAAAAAAACTGATTCATATCTCTAGCCTGAATAGATTGGCAGCTCCTGGGAGGCCCCTTGCCTTCAGCACAACTCAGCAAACGTATGCTGGGTGCGAGGACGAGGGATCCGTGAGTTTCTACATTCTCTGCTAGTCCTCTTGCTGCCATGCCTGGGGACGGAGAGAGTGGAGTGGGCTTCCTAGCTAAAGAATGTGGGGTGCTTTCGTAGAGTGGAGCAGAAAGCTCTCGGTGTGATGAGCCTGGGGTGAAGGTTCACACCGCGCAATATGGAGGTTCTCAAGAGAAGTGATAGATTTGTAACTCACCCTGTGTGGGAGCAAGTCGAAGGAGAACCTTGAGGTCAGGTTTTGTAATCTTGAACTGTGTGTGATTTCAGATATTTTAGAGGAGGTTTTTATGGACTCCTGAATGGTAAGGAGCTGTAGCGTGAAATATAATCATGCACTACAAGTGTTTGAACCTCAGGCTTCATGCATACTTGGTAAACAACACCCCCAGCCCCTGCGAACAACCTCTATACTCGTTTTAGAGAAGCTTGCCTCACAGACTATTCCTACAGTCTTCCCCCCAGCCTTAAGTACTTCCCCAGCCTCTTCCTCCCTCCCTCTCACTCCCTCACTTCCTTCCCTTCCCTCTCCCTGCTGTCCTTTGTCCCTGTTGTCATCCTCCTCCCTTTCTAGGAGGATCACATGCTCAAAGGTAGATCAGCCAATTTAGGGAGACCCTATCTCAAAATATAATATAAAAGTGCTGAGGGGGCCCTCCAGATAGCTCAATGGATTAAAGTGCCTGCTTAGGGACTAAGTTCAACCCCCAGCATGACTGGGCATGGTGGTGCATGCCTGTAATCCCAGCACTTGGGAGGCTGAAAACAGAGGATCACTATGAGTCCAATCTCTGTAGTGAGACCCTGTACCAAATACTTTTAAAAAAAAGTGCTGAGGATGTAGCTAATTGAGTGCAAGGCTCTGGGTTCAATCTCCAGTACCACAAGAACAAACAAAAGTGTGTATGTACATTAGCTGGAAACATTCAACAAGAATGGTATATCCTTTCTGAGCCAGTTAACTTGATAATTCCATAATAAAAGCAGAATATTCAAGATTAAATATTGTAATTCTAACATTGGACAATGTATTTGCCAGGTAGGTGCTTAAGCCACTGAGCTTTCTCCCCAGTCTTGGAAAATGTATTTGATATACTTTCATTTATAACTTTACACAAAATAACTTTTTAAATTCATGAGTCTGAATTGGGTGTGATAGTGCACACCTATAATCCCAACACTCTGGAAGGCTCAGCCTGTAGAATTGTGAGTTTAAGTCCAGCTTGGATGACTCAGCAACTTCGTGAGACTGTTTCAAAATAAAATGTGAAAAATGATGTGGAGGTTTAGCTCAGTGCAAAGGCCTGGGTTGAGTCCCCCCAAATGTGTGTGTGTGTGTGTGTGTTGGGGTGAAGATAGGTATACCAATAATTAAACCTAGAGCCTATCTAAATGCTGTATACCTCCAACCCTCTTAAATTCTTAGTAATTATATTCCACCTTATTCATTTCCATTGTGGTCATAAACCTAGCAAGAAATATTAATATTTGTTATACTTTAATGTTAGAGGAGAAACTAAGCAGAATATTGCAATTACACTTTAATATTTCACAAGGAAAAATACTTTTAAATTATATACAATAACACCCATGAATGATCAAGTTTAATTCAAATACAGGAAATAATTTTAAGAGGCAAGCAACAGAAAAAATGCCTAGGACAGAGTCCACACAGTGAATAGCACTAGCTCATATTGTGCAGTGGATAAACTGTGCAGGGCCTTTGTAGATGTCGGGCCAGTACTGTGCGGAATACTATCTACGATACCAGTGCAAGAGCTAGCAGGGTTGAGAAATTTTCTTTCCTACACCATAATATCAAATATTTTAGTTCAAGTACTAAGGTTTTTTAATAACATTTTTGGGTTGGAGATGCAGCTCATTGGCAGACCACTAGGCTAGTATATGTGAGGTTCTGAATTTGATCCAAAGTACTCCTCCCACAAAAAAAGAAAATTCTCATGATAATAGCATTTAAGTAAATGTCTTCAAATCTATTCTTATAGACCAAAAGTTCATCTTGAATTGCAATTCTGTCTTCAACGGAATACCCATTTTAACTTGGGGCTATTTGGCAGTTAGCCCAAAGATGAACTCAGTACACTTCTTGGATGAGGATTTATTTTCCACATTCTTTGCCTTGTTACTGTGATGATAATTAGCTGTGAAACTCCAATATGGCAAATATTTGTATTCTTTATTTCGTTCACTCAAACTGAGCTCACTTCCTAGGCTTCCATTTTGTCTAGAAAAAGAAAGATAATCTAGAGGCTGGGGAGATAGCTCAGTAGAATAAGTACCTGCCTCATAAGCTCAGGGTCCTGAGTTTAACCCCTAGTACTGCAAAGAAAAAAAAAAAACAACAGGATAATCTAACCAATCCGATGGAAACTCAACTCCTTCTGAATTAACGTTTCAGCTTCCTCAAAGTAAATCATCAGATCAGACCCAACCTTCTCCCCTCTTCTCCCCATTATGCAAGATCCACAGCATCACTCCATGTTTCTCTGTAAGGTGAGCCTTGCTTAATATTAGGATTAATTGATGCACACTCATCTCATGATAAAACAAGATGGAAATCCCAAAGTTAGTATCAAAACATTCTAATCTGTCACTGTTACCAAATCTTTACTCGAGATCTACTCTCCATTTTTCTTGTCCTGGATCTGTAGAGGAAGACGGCAAATAATTCCTTAAATATGTTGATACTATACATCAAATTGTTTTAGCCTGAAGATATCACTTATAATGGTAGGTTTTTTAAAAAAATCACTAAGCTGGGGGTGGTGCTGTGTATCTAACACTGTGGGAGACTGAGGTAGGAGAACATAAATTTGGGCCAAGCTGGGCAATTTAGCAAATCCCTGTCTCAAAATTAATAAAAAAAAAAAAAAAAAAAAAAGGACTGTGACTATAGTTCCATGAAAAGGGTCTCAGTTCAGTCCCTAGTATTCAAACAAACACACAAAACTCCACACTTTTTAAAGAATCTATGTTTATTTTTTGAAATATGCTAGCATATTTTTATAATAGATGTCATGTTATTTGCAGAATATTATTTCCACAAAGGTAAACATAGTAATATTTTTAAATGTTGCATGGTTTAAAAGTAGAAATGTCAAAATTGGGTGTTACAGTAATTAATAAATCGGTTGGATGTCTGCAATGCTAGGCATCAACCCCAAGCCATGAGCATGCTGACCATGCACTCCACAGTGAGCTGTGCCCTCAGGCAGCTAGCTGACTCCCCTCTCTACTGTGGAGATTCAACCCAAGCCCTTGGTAGTAGTTAGCATGGATCTGGGAGTCTCTAACTTTGAGTCTGGAGTTCTTTCAACATATAGATGAAAACAACACTTCCGTCACTAGTTAAGGGCTAACTAAAATAACATACTACATAAACTATGTTTCCTTTGAAAGTAAGGACTATGGTTTTGATCAAATGCCAAGAGTCATGCCTTGACATACTTTAACAGTACTTTCTGCTTTGAAGAACAAAAAAAAAAGAGATAGAAAATGAAAAGAATTTTTATCCAAATACTTGAGACACCATTTGTTAACTGAACGTGACCAATCATGAACCAAAATAAATGATGTGTTTTAAACCCTGCTGAAAGACACACACACACACACACACATACACACACGAAAAAAGGTTGATTTAGGGTAGAAAACAGGAGAGTGGGGAAATAGGATAAGCCTTGGAGCTGAGATGAACAGTTTACAGAGGAAATACATTGATAACATCAGCATGTGCTTTTGGTCAGTACAGTTAACAGGGCTCTTTCAGTTACTAGTGGCAGAGACACAGCTTACATTGGCTTTAAAAATGAATTTTTATTGGGTCACATAAATAAAATATCTAGAAGTACATTATATTTGCACCAGAATATCTAGAAGTACATTATCTTTACCCTTTAAATCAAGGGAAGATCATTTCCCAAAGGCAGATCAGAGACCAGATGAATGAATGGGCGCTGACCCAGGGAATGCAATGCTCCTTGGGCCAAAAACAATCTACTTCCATGATAGTAAAGAGTGTAGAACGATTAGAATGAGCAGTGTAGACACATCCTCTATCAGTTCATTTGATTATATATACACTGGTATTTACGGTATCAAGGTTTTGATAAAGATATAGATTCTATGTTTATCTTACTGGGGAAAGTTTTATTTTAGAAGACACACATATCAGCATAATAAATACCAGTTGCCTGTCACAAAACTTGCCACACTGGGGAGCCGGGGAGATGGCTCAGTGGAATAAGTACTTCCCGGGCAAGTGCAAGGGCCTAAGTTCAATCCCCGGTTCTGCCAAAAAATAAATAAATAAATAAATAAATAAATAAAAACTTGCCACATCTATTATTATATGTTAACTTTCTTTCTTAGCTCCAATGATCACTAGAAACAAATTTGTTTTATGATGATAGGTTTGGCTGAAAGAATGAGAAAATGAACATGGCTAAAGATAATTATGCCTGGTCTCCAAAGAGTTTTCATCTCAACTCAAGGGGCCAAATCTGAGATAGAAATCTTAGGCTCAGTTCTAAGTTTTTAGGAGAGTTCTGATTGACCTATTGTTATCAGAAAATATTGATTTAGGAAGAAAGATTTTTTTTCTTTTTTAAGAGAGTGCAAATTAGTATTAAAATGAAAAAATTACAAGTGATATAGAATTTCACTTAACAAAGTAATATGAATTTCACAGTATTTGTTGTAATACACAGTGTTGTACTCCAACCAGTTATTCACATTATCAGACATGCATGTAAAATTGGAAGAAGAAAGGGAAAGAAATTAAGAAGATACAAGGTACAAACAATTGAAAAAAGGAGATGAAACAAATTAAGTATTATCTGCTCCTTTTCATAGACCAGCAAAAATGCATGCTACAGTTGTCCAAGCCATCCTGCTTACATACATAGATAAATCTCTTTCTCCCACTCCCTCCTGTCCTTCTCTTTAACTTATTCAATGACTGTTTCCTTTTGAATAAGTTCATTCTCTTTTCCAATATCTATTGTACTCTTCAGATTTCATTAATTTGTCAGGTTCTCACAATAAGGAAACAATACAATGTTTGCATATGTGGGTGTGATTTATTTCACGTAAGAGTATGTTCTCTAGTTGCAATCATTTACCAACAAAATACTCAGATTTATCCTGTTTTATAGTTGAATAATTCTTGTGTGAGTAAAAATACCACATCTTCTTTATTCATTCTTCAGTTGATGGGCATCTGGGTTGTTTCCAAGATTTAGCTATGACAAATTATACACATGAGTGCACATATATCACTGTGGTATGAGGATTTCAATTCTTCTTGAAAAATATCCAAGAGGGAAATAGCTGGCTTGAGTGAGATATCCAATCCTAGCTTTTGAAGGAATCTCCACACTGATTTCCAAAGTGGCTGTACCAGTCTCACACCCAGAAACAGTGCAGAAGGGTTTCTTTTTCTCCACATCCTCTCCAGCATTTGTTATTGGCTGACTTCTTGATGTTAGCCATTCTTTCTGGGGTGAGATGGAATCTCAGTGTTGTTTTAATTTGCATTTCTTGAATGACCAATGATGTTGAGCATGTTTTGATATATTTTCTTGCCATTTGTATTTCTTCCTCTGAGAAGTATATATTCATCTCATTGCCCATTTTTGGATTGTGTGAGAAAGGTACTTTTATTGGTTCATAGAACTGAAAAAGTTTAGGGATATATCATCCTTAAGTATCACTAAATCCAGGGAAGAGAGTCTGCTTAAGAACAGTCAAGGATCCAACCAACCAGGTTCACCTGTGGTGTAAGAAATACATGCATCCAATCTGTCAAATGGATGGAAAATCTGAGATAGTTTTGGGAAACCGAAAATCACTGTTGAGAGGGGCACAACATATTTATGAAAGAATATGCTTTTCAAAACAATCAATGAACAACTCTTATAATGAAGACTGCCCTTTTAAAATTTTGGAAGCAACAGTTAGACTTAAAAGAGAGACTGGCATGGACACCACCACTATTTCTACTCTGTCTAGCCAAGGACCTTTCTCAGGCTGTAATTGCAGTGGGAAAGTGAGAGATCTGCCCCGTCCATGAAGGCAGCCAACTCGTAGCAAAAGGTCACTGATGCTAATGAGCCAGAGAAAGGCCACAGGGAGAAAAGTCAGTATTCAGGGTACCTGTGTATACTCTGGCTGTACAAGGCCCATCTACTGCAGGGACCGCTCTTATAAACTAGAAAGAGATAACAAGTTACTTTGCTACCAAGCAGAGGATGATATAGCATGAATACAGATAGAAAACAAAACTAACAGCCTCCTTTCCAAGTACTGGCTTTTTAAAAATCAATTTTTTTGTCTTCGAGTACTCTCAGACTCACAGAAAGGCTACAACAAAATAAAACCTCCCATGTACTCCACAACCAGTTGCTTCTCTTGTTGGCATTTTGCACGAGGATGGTGCATCCTGAGGTACGTATTTTATTCAGATTTCCTTAGTTTTTAATCAATGCTCATTTTCTGCCCAATGATCCCTCACAAGGACACCACATCACATTCACTTGTCATGTTTCTTTGGGGTCCTCAAGACTGGGCTGGTTTTCAGACTTTCCTTGTTTTTAATGACTTCAGCAGCTTTGAGAAGCAAACTGATCAGGAGAGATGAGGTATGCACCCCTTTTATAATTATCTGAGGTTTTTGTCATGGTTAGAATAAAACTCCATAGACAGAGGTTAGGGCATCCTTATAATCTAAGCACTCTGGGAGGCTGAGGCAGGACAATCACAAGTTTGAGCCCAGCCCAGGCAATTTAGTGACTTAAAAAGTCCCTGCCTCAAAATTTAAAAAGGGCTTTGGCTGTAACTTAATGCAAAGGTCTTGAGTTCAATTCCTAGCACAAAAATAAGGAAGGAAGGAAGGAGAAAAGAGAGAGAGAAAGAAAGGGGAGAGAGAGAGAGAAATTTAGATAGAAATCTTAAAGACATAGGAGTAGGTAGAATTCATGAACAAAAAGCAAACTGCATGGGAAATATTTCCCAGAATCAACAACTGGGATTTCATCTTTTTCAAGTTTCTGCACTTCAAAACATCTCCAACAGAGTAAACAGAAAACCCACAAACTGTGAAAAAATTATAGCTGATTGTCCTTTTAACAAAGGCTTTCTATCTAAAATATATATAGAACTTAAAAAATCAGACCCCCTAAATCCAAAGACCCAATCCAAAAATTAGCTTCTGAGATGAATACACACTTCTCAGAGGAAAAAATATTAATGGCAATAAATGTACAAAAAATGTTCAACATCCTTGGTCATTCAAAAAATGAAATTAAAATAACACTGAGATTCCATTTCACCCCAGAAAGAATGGCCAACATCAAGAAGTCAGCCAATAACAAATGCTGGAGAGGCTGTGGAGAAAAAGGAACCCTTCTGCATTGTTGGTAGGAATGCAGACTGGTGCAACCACTATGGAAATCAGTGTGGAGATTCCTTCAAAAGCTAGGATTGGATATCTCACTCAAGCCAGCTATTCCCCTCTTGGATATTTTTCAAGAAGAACTGAAAACCTCATAGCACAGTAATATAAGTGCACACATGTTTATAACAGCACAATTTGTCATAGGTAAATCCTAGAAACAACCCAGATGCCCATCAACTGAAAAATGAATAAAAAGATGTGGTATTTTTATAAACTAGAGTATTATTCAGCTATAAAACAGGATAAATCTGAGTATTTTGTTGGTAAATGATTGCAACTAGAGAACATACTCTTAAGTGAAATAAATCACACCCACATGTGCAAACATTGTATTGTCTCCTTAGTATGAGAACCTGAAAGAAAAAAAAAATAGAATTTGAAGGATACCAGGAAAAGGGAATTAACTTATTCAAAAGGAGAGTTACTGAGTTAAGGAGAAGGACCGGATGGGAAGTGGGAGAAAGAGATTATCTATGTGTGTGAGCAGGATGGTTTGGGCAACTGTAGCGTGAATTTCTGCTGGTCTATGGAAAGGAGCAGATAATACTTCATTTGTTTTGTCTCCTGTTTTCAATTGTTTATACTTTCTCTCTTCTTAATTTCTTATATATTGCTTTCTCTTTTCTTTCTTCTTCCAATTTTACATCCATATATCTGGTAATGTGAATAACTGGTTGGAAGACAACACTGTGTATTACAACAAATACTGTGAAATTCACATTACTTTGTTAAGTGAAATTCCGTATCACTTATAATTTTTGCATTTTAATTCTAGTTTGTACTCTTTAAAAAATAAGAGAAAGAAAGAAGGAAGAGGCTTCTGGAAAGAATAGCATGGAGGTCAGTGGTCAGAAGTCAGAGGTCATTCCCATCATGTGGTGTCCAGCGCATATGCTTCCAACACGTCTTCTCACTGAGGATATGAATAGATGACAGGGTTGTTGGAAAGCTAGTGTGAATCATAAGGCATGAGCTCAAAGCCGAAATTCACCATTCCTCGTGCCACTGGGCAAAACAAATTGCAGGCCACACTCATCATCTGTGGGCATCAGAGTTACACTCCATGTACATCAAAGAAAGAGAGGAACTAAGGCCTGAGAGCAAAGAACCCTATCATTCACAAATAGGCTGAGAGATGAACAGATTTTCCTAAAATCAAGAAGCTTTCTGGGCAAAGTGGAAATGCACACCAGACATCTCTCTGAGGGTCAAAGTTGGTACACTAAATGCCTATGGGTCCAACAGAAAAGTATAAAAACTAGATATATAAAAACAACTATAATAATATGCTGAGCTGTAAATGGCTCTAGTCAACAACTTCTATTGTTGTGGATAACCCACTGCTATTGTGGAATGCTGGACTGTGTTGGAGTGTTTCACTGAATTCAAGCATCATTGAATGACAATAGAATACCCATCTCTGATAGGACTAAACAAAAAAAAAAAAGGGGGGGATACAAAGGAAGGGCCATTCTGTATTTGCATATACATAATAGGATGAATATACAGCTACTTTTGCATAATTCTATGAGAAGAAAGATTTGCACTAATAGTGTTTGGACAGGATATCCTGTCTGCTTCTTGTACTATGGATAACTTCTAGGAAGAGAACAATGTAAAAAGTATTAATTATTGAAACTGTACTATAATTCAGCTTTAAAAAAATAGGTATACAGCTACATTCTCTTAATTCAATGAATAGAGGCATCTGCTCTAATAGTGTTTATAAATAGAATATCATGTAAGCACCTTGTAAAACAAATAACCACTAAGAAAACAATGTGCAATGTATTAATTATTGAATCTGTTCTAATATCTGATTTTTCTCAGAGGAATTGCAATATAAATAAGCCAAATTATTTTATATTATCTAAGTCTAAAGAAGGTAGCCATAGCCAGGACTCCCATACTCTGGGAAGCTGAGGCAGGAGAAGCAGAAGTAGGAGTCTAGCTTACACAACTTAGTAAGATTCTGTCTCACAATTTGAAAATATAATATGGGTTTGGGGATATGACTCAGTGTGATGGCTTTAGGTTCAATCCCTGGTACTGAAAATAAGAAAAAAGAAACAAAGGATAAAAAAGAAAACAAAGCTAATCATACTGACTAGGTGAAAATAATTAAGACTGTATATGCTCTCCAGGATTTTAGAAAACCCAAGTTTAGATATTTAGCATCTCCTCCATCTGTACTGTCATATAACATCAAGATATAATATACCTTCCCCTTGTATAGGCTATATTCAGCAGGCTTACGATGTAAGATAGAAAGCCAGATTTGACAAGCTGCTTCATGCCGGTGTCAGCTCTCCCTATAGGGCAGGGATTTGAGTATCTGCTGATCTAAAAAAAATCAACTACCAGGTTGCAACATCAAACAAGTGGGAAGACTTGCCAATGCATAAGAGAAAGTACCTGACATTTCAAAACACATGGCTCCAGGCAAGGCTAAGTCCTGAAGAGTAATACATACCGGGAATAATTGCTCTCATGAGAGTGTGCAAATCACCCTTGTGCTCTATGGACTACACTGGCGTTTTAACAACAAAGAGAAATGTATGGAAATATAGGTGACAGTAGTGTCACTATCCAACTCTACGAGTTGCCAATGTCCAGACATGTAGTGCCTATGCCACCTGGAAGCACACGATGAATTCACAAGTGCCATTCAGATCAGTCGTGGGCTCATGGGATGCCATGCTTGCACCAAAGAAAGGACTGACTTTCTGCTTTGATTGCCTGCTCCTCTCTCAGGTTCTCATTGGAGTCTTAGTCTCAATTCCATGCCATTTCCCAGGGATCCTCTCAAGAGGCTCAGCTCTGTCCAACTTCCTCTCAAAAGTGAACTGCAAACCAGACATGATAGCACACACCTGTAATCCCAGCGATCTAGAGGCTGAGGCAGGAGAATCACGAATTCCAGGCCAGCCTAGACTACATAGTAAGATCCTGTATCTGGAAAGAAAGAAAGAAAGAAAGAAAGAAAGAAAGAAAGAAAGAAAGAAAGAAAGAAAGAAAGAAAGAAGGAAAGAAAGAAAGAAAGGGAAAGGAAAGGAAAGGAAAGGAAAGGAAAGGAAAGGAAAGGAAAGGAAAGGAAAGGAAAGGAAAGGAAAAGAAAAGAAAAGAAAAGAAAGGGAAAAAGAAAAGAAAAAGTGAACTCCAAATCTTGCATTTTCAGGTGCTGAACAATGACATATTGAAGTTCAGGAGCCTGGGAACCCACGTATCCTCAAGGAATGGCACTGCCAGAGAGCTCCTTGGGTTGTTGTCTTAGTTACTTTTTTCTCATTGCCAGGACAAAATACCTGACATCAAAAGTTAAAGGAGGAAAGGTTTGTTTTGGCTCACAGTTTGCGAAGGTTTCAGTCCATAATCAGCTGACCATGAATCATCATGGAGAAAGAGTCATGGTGGCCAGAAAACAGAGAAGTAGTGAAGAAAAAAACACAAGCAGTAAGTGCCAGCAACAAGCATCCCTCTTTCTGTTTCTTATATTACATCCAGGCAGCCCATCCTTGGAGGGTGGGTAGCACTCACACCCAGGGTAAGGAAACTTAATCCTATCCAGAACTATGCCAAACTAACAGTTTGGCATTTTAAGCTGAGCTGTCCCCACTGAGAAGACTATGTACACCCACGTGTGTCTTCCCAGAAGAGTCCACACCTGTTTATGTTAGTGAACACTATTAAGCACATCATTCTCCCTTTTTCCTACTACTGTATTATCATCAGAAGTGATAGACTGTTTAAGGTTGATGCATATGAGTAAAATATTGCTCCTGGTTTCTACTGAAACATTTATTAGATTCTTGAGAAATTAAGCCCCCAGGTACATATGAATTACTTACTAATGGAGTGAAATCATTTAATCAAAATACAAGGACAGCCTTTCTTTTTCTGGTTGAGGTGTTTGGTAGCTACAGTTTACAGTGTAGTCATAGCCAAGTCCAAGAATTGCACTATGCACAACTAGTCCCCAAAATGGCACAGAAATGGCATCAAGAAACCTTAGTCACAAAGATACTAATCACTGAAGGGGGTACATCCCAAGTCCCTTAGGGATACATGTTTTGCCAAGAAACACAAGAAGGGCTTCAAGAAGATGCAGGCAATCAATGCCAAGGCCATGAGTGCATGCCCTGAGGCTGTCAAGTGACTGGTCAAGCCCAAGGAGGTCAAGACTACAGAGGTCAAGCCCAAGATCATCCCAAAGGGAGTAAACTGCAGGCTTGTTCAACTTCTCTATATTGCCTACCACAAGCCTGGGAAGCTTGTCACAGGCCTTGCTGGCCAAAGGCCCAGGCTCCAGCCAAGAACCAAGCTCCAGCTTCTGCTCCAGCCAAGGCCCAGACTCCTGCTTCTGCTCTAGCCCAGGCTCCCAAAGTTGACCAGGCCCCCATGAAGGCTCCACAGTAAAAGCCTCTTATCCACTAATGTGAAAATAGAAGGACTAGTGTGACCTTTGGGGTACCATCGGTGGGAGGCTGGTGTCCTCCTGTACTCTTTATACAGATAAACCTGAGGCAGGATTTAAAAAAAAAACAGTATTACTGCAAGAAATATTTGATTTTCAGCAAAGTACAAAAGTTCTTTAAAATGACTACATCCTTTTTCCTAATTTTGTTTCTTTTTTAATTTTGTTTTAAAACATATTTTTAAATGAAGTTTTCTCATTTAGTGGAGGTTGTCCAAACTATATGTGTGTGTGCATATATATATATATATATATATATATATATATATATATATATATATGAATAATGAGAATGGGATGTCTACTGGATCACTGATCAAGTTAATATTATATATGAGAATTACCCATTTGAAAATTTCTACAGATTGCTATCAGATATCATAAATTACTATGCAAAACTAAGTACCAAAGAAGCATTTGAACAATGGAGTTTTACTTTGGTGAATTATATTTTTTTCAGGATACATAATATTTGGTGCAATTGTTCTCTTCTTATGAGCCAACACTGATACATCACCATTAACTGAAGTCTATAGTTTATATTAGGATTCATTTTTCCTGTTGTATAACCTATGAATTTTGATGAATGTATAATGGCATGTTCTCATCATTACATGTCATACAGAACAGTTTCATTGGCCTAAAAATCCTATGTATTCCCCATATTCCTCCCTCCTTCCCTCAGGACCGCAGAAGCCACTGAACTTTTTTTTCTGTTCATATGGTTTTGCCTCTTTTGAGAGTGTCCTACACTTGGAATCACGGAGTACATGGCCTTTCTGACAGGCTTCTCTTCTGTAACAATATGCTTTTGCATCTACTCCTTGTCTTTCATGGCTTGATCGCTCATTCCTTCTTGGTGCTGTGTGCCGGTTTATCCATTCGTCTAATGAAGATGTTTCGGTTGCTTCGGAGTTTTACAGTTATGAATAAAGCTGCTACAAACAGGGTCTCACTAAACAGCTCGGACTCGTAGTGATCCGCCGATGTTCAGTTTCCCAAGTGCTGGGATTATAGGCGTGCGACACCACGCCCAGTCTCCATTGCCAACTCAGTGAGCTCAGGGGGCGTGGCTGGCATGGCTCACGGGATCAAACCCTAGCTGCTGCATTCTGCCTAAACAGGCGCTTTAATCTGCTGAGCTATCTGGCCAGCCTTGGGAGCATAACTTTCCAGCTCACTTGTGTGCATACTAAGGAGAGCATTGCTGGACCATGTGGTAGGACCACTTTTAGCTTTGAGGGAAATTGCTGCACTGTTTCCCGAGGCCACAGGACCACCTTGCATTTCCTACCAGTGGTGCTTGAGAGTTCCGGTGGCTGGCTGCTCCATAGCCTCGTAGGCTGTGCCCTGGCCAGATTTTGGCCGTTCCGAAGTCTCATCTCATTGTTTTAATTTGTACTTCCTTTGTGAAACACAATGTAGAACATCTTTTCATGTTATTTGCTATTTCTGTATATTATTTAATAAACTGTATGTTCAGCTCCTTGGCTTATTTCTAAATTGCATTGTCTTTTCTTATGATTAAGTTTTGGGAGTTCTTCACATATTTTTGATACTAGTTCTTATATGTGTGTTGTAAATATTTTCTCCCAATTTCCACCTTATTTCTTCATTTCTCCACAATGTCTTTGTCAGAGCAAGTTTTAATTTTTTTTTTTTTTTTTTTTTTTTTTTTTGTCCACAGGGTCTCACTATTCAGCCCACATTCATAGTGATCCTCCTGCTTTCTGCCTCCCTAGTGCTGGGATTACTGGCGCGCGCCACCACACCCGGACTCCAATCGCCGGCTCAGCGCACCCGAAGGCGGGGCCGGCACGGCAAGCGGAAGCAGGGATCGAATCCTGGTCCCTACGTTTACCTAAGCAAGCGCTTAGTCCGCTGAGCTATACCGCCGGCCCTGCAAGTTTTAATTTTAATGAAGTCTTATTTTTTAGTTAATGAATTGTATGTAAAAAGTCCCAACATTATCTGGATTTCATAAATATATCTTCTTATCGTGATAAAGGTATGTATTATTTACATTTTAATTTTCTTAAATGTATAGTTCAATAGCATAAGTACATTCACATTTTCATGCACATAATTTTAAAAATTCTATTGAACTTTAAATTTTTTCCATAAGTAAAATAGATTTATTGTGAAACTCCAAAAATACAAAAGGGCAGCTGGGTGTAGTTCTAGCTGCTTGGAAGCTTGAGGGGGGTCCCTTGAACCCAGAAGTTTGAGACTAGCTGGGCAACATAAGGAGACTTCATCTCAAAAACAAACAACAATACAAACACAAAAAGCAGAAAGTATAAAATAAAAAAATACAGAAGCAATGGTACATACCTACAATCCAAATCTGAGCCTCATTTGGGCAAATTAAGGAGACCCTGTCTCAAAATAAGAAATATAAATAAGCTGGGGATGTAACTCAGTGTGTAGGTCCTAGGTTCACTTAGCAGTTCTGATTGAGAGAGAGAGAGAGAGAGAGAGAGAGAGAGAGAGAGAGAGAGAACATAAAGGAAAAATCATCTACAGTCCCGCTTCACAGGGACACAGCTGTTGGTAGTTTATATTTTGATGTGTAGCTTTCCAACATGTATTTCCATTATGGGTGTGTGTATATTTGAAAAAACATTATTAGAGTCATTTTCACCATTTGTTACCTGCTTTTTCATTCAACAAGGTATTTTATTTAACATTATGTTTTCTTTTATCTTTAGATATTTTAAATTTTTATTTTAAAGAGGGAAAATAAAAACTAGAACAAATAAGAACAAAGACAGAAATGAAGCAATATAAGAGCACAAATGGCATAGAATTTTAGAACAAGAATGAAATACTAATAAAGGGTGTTGTATTGTGTATTATTATTATTTGTTGCTCAGACTACCAGATATAGATATGCAAGATTGATAACACAATTAAATATTCACTCCTCCTTTCAATAAATCACATTTCATCATACTATAGTGTAATGTTTTTAGCCAATTTTATATCTATATATATATTTTTTCGTATTTTAGGGAAGGGTCTACAGAGTGTTCAGGGTCTCACTACTAAATCAAACTCATAGTGATCTGCCTGTTTACAGCCTCCCAAGAGCTGGGATTACAGGCTCGCGCCACCATGCCCAGTCTCAGTTGCAATCTCAGCACACCCCAGCGGTGGGGCTGGCATTGCAGACCTGAGGATTGAACCCCTGGTCCCTGTGCCTGCTTGCGGGTGAGTTAATCTGCTGAGCTATTTGGCCAGCTGCAATTCTGTAACATTTGAATCTTGGATTATTTCCAAATTTTGTGTAATCTAACTGTGGTAAGTAACCCTGTAAGTATATATTTGTTCATATCCTGCTTTCATCATTCAGGTAAATTCCTAGAAATGCCACTAATAGGTTTAAAAAAATGTGTATTTCTTTTAAAAAATAAACTGTTGACAAATTTCTTTCCAGAAAAATTATTCCAATTTGCAAGAGCATGTGCCTTTCACTATACTATCGCCAGTGCTTAACAGTTAATTCAAAAACAAAAATCATCATCAAATAAAATGTATTTATGATATAGGGTGAAATGAAACTCCCAGCCTGAAAGTAGCTGGGATGATTTCATTTTCTCTAAAACCAAATAATGAATTTTAGGAACAAATGGAGGTTAATAGCAGAATAATATTTATTGGGGAAAGGAAGCTTTGGTCCAAGAGAGGGACAGATGAGGGCCCTGAGCAGGCTGAACCCAGGAAGCTGTTTCTTCCAAGGACTTTCATAGAGTAAAACCATGTGGTGAGGCGGGTCTAAGGTGGTAGAGAACACGGGAACTCGATTAGGTGAGCATGAGGTAGGACAAAACTATGGTCAGCCAATGAGATTACAAACACCATTGCTTAAATAAAATTTGCTGAATCCAGAACTGAATGGGGAAGCAAGTCACATAACAAGCAGGCACGAATATAGAACAGGCGTTTATCCAGTAGCCAGCCAGTGACGGTTGGATAGTGACTCTTCCTTGCTTCCTCCAGGTGATGATCAATCCCAAATGCTTATCTTTAGGGAGGTTAGCACTTGTTCAATCTTTGGTCTTTAGGTCTGGTCCACAGCAGGAGCATCTGTCTCTTTCACAGTTACAATGTATCTTGTCTTCCAAGAGGGCCTGTCCCTGTTTGACTGCCTATGGCACTTCCTTCTTTTTCTTTTCTTCTTTTTTTTTTTTTTTTTTGGCAGAACCAGGGATTGAACTCAGGCCTTTGCACTTACCAGGTAAGTGCTTATTCTACTGAGCTATCTCCCCAGCTCCCTGCCTATAATATCTCTATCTGATTCATCTGCCTACAATATTTATGCAGTTGGCAAGACGAGAAACTAGAAGGGGGAAGGTTATATCTAGCAATATGAAAATCAAAATTAAAATAGTTTCCTTATAAAGACACTGAAAATGGGGAGGAAAAACCTTCCAGCTATAAATGTGAGAACCAAGGACCATGTCTTTCAAATAATAACATTTTTAAGTAGCAACTTGCGTTAGTTAAATGCATGCAATTTTTAATTTTTTGGTTGTAATTCATCATACTTCAAAATTGTTATTTTATTTATTTTGATGGCATTAGTGGGGATTGAACCAATCCAGGGCCCCAGGCATGTGGACAAATGCTCCATCACTGAGCTATATCTCCAACACTTTTTGTTTCTCACTTTGAGACAGGATCTCACTCGCCCAGACTGGCTTGAACTTGGAATGCTCTTGCCTTAGCCTGCAGAATAGCTGGGATCGCAGGGATGTGCCACCATTCCCAGCTTCCAGGTTTCAAAGCATATCCTTTCCAGTGAGACCTTGAAATACAAAGCCATAGAAAATGTTTGTTTTTGTCTTTGTCATTTATTCAGGCTCCTAACCACAATTACATTCTCAGTGAACTGCACATAGGCCATAAGGACCTATGACACATTATTTCACTGTCTCCAGTTTTGCACGTCGTTGTGGGATGGCCAGATCATCATTCTGAATCACTGCTTGAGTCTTCTTATTAGGAGAGGGCTTTGTTTTTCTAGTATGAATGATATTCGTCTCATGAAGATTTAATCATAACCAAAATCAAATATAAGCTTTCTACTTTTGGTCCGACTAATTGAGTTGCTATAAGACTTTCTCCGTGGCATGTTGTTTCTCTTTCAGTGACTTTCAAAATTTGGCAAGAAACTAATTATAGAAGTTTTCCGAGTAATATACTTTCATTTTATATTTTCTCTAAATGTCAGATGTTTTATTTCTAGTATATACATCTTTGAAGAGAGAGAATTTATTAATGGTTCTTGCAGTTGAATATTTGTTTTTACTTTGACAAAGGGACTAGAATATTGCAAAGAATCTAAATTTTTAGATATCATTATTATATCAATCATGGATAATAAAATGATCAACTTTAGGGCAGAAATTGAAGCACATGTTTCTTTTTTTAATGTATTTAATACAGAATCTACAGGGTCTCACTACACAGATTTGACTTGTAGTGACTTTCTTGTTTTCAGCTTCCCAAGCGCTGAGATTGCACTGTATGCTTTTCATTAGCAGCACCACACACCATGGCGGAGGACGGTTATAGTTCACACTTTCGGTGTGCACTGATGTGACATTTGTAGGTTGTCTTAGTAAAACAAATGATTTCCACAGTATTTATTTATTGGTCCCCTCCCTGTAGATTGGATGAGCTACATCTAAGTTGCAGATTGCTTCATTTAGAAAAGCTGCTTAGAGAGAAAACAAGCTGCTTTTTAGGTAATTTGAATGTTAATTAGCACTTTTGTGTAATTAGCACTTTTCTGAAGCCCCAAATGATCATTCAAAATTTCAACCCTGTCTGAAACCAAAGTGTTGATAACTGGCCACCAGTGTTTTGCTGTCCCTTGCTGGTGGGAGGTCATAACTGCTTAAAGTCAGGTGCTGTATCTTGCACAGTCCCAGGGTATAGCAGGTGGTCTACAAAACCTGGGGGCTGTGTAAAGTCTAGGAAGCTCCCCCAGAAGCTAAGATTCTGTCATTTTGCCAAAAGATGACAGGCCGTGTGTAACATGCTTTACATAAATTCCCCACACGGGTCTGAGACACCCTGATAACACTTAGTTGTTTGACATTTCCTGCTGTTCATTTGAATGCAGACATGCATTTCTCTTTCCTCTCCTGAAGAGCTAAATTATGATAGCTCTGAATGGAGGGTATTGAGTTGTGGAATAGCTCCCTACAAGGGAACCTTTGAGGCACAGGTGAGGTGGCCTGATAGGTTGGACATGCAGTATCCCTGGCTATACTCCCCATCTGGGTCAGCCCCAGCCCAAGGATGCTGCATCTTTTTGAGGTCTCATTTAGGACAGGACTCCAAGTCTGCCAAGACCAAAGTTTCTCTAAGGTTTCCAGAAAGGCCTGGGTCTCCTCCACAGAACTGAGCATTGGTCATTATCTGGAAGCACTGCCAGTGCTCCTTGAGATTTCTAGTCCTTCCCCTCTTCCTGCCACACATCCTTGAAGTGAGGCATGGCCAGTGAGTGGCTCTGGTGGATAAAATGTGAGCAGAAGTAAAAGCATCTTGCCTGGCTAGAAGCATGACTGCTGAGGCTGGAGCCCCCTGCTTCCTGGATCTGTGCTGGGAAGACCCAAAGATCAGTGGTGGAAGCTAGAAAGTCTGTGCCAGCAGGATGAAGGATCTGTGCTAGCAGGCTGAGGGATCTGCACCAGAGCCAGGAGACCATGCTGAAGGTAAGAACCAGAGCTCCTGCAAAAGTAGCACAGCCATCCTCAGCAACAGTGAAGTTCAGCTCTTCCAGCAATGAGGAAAGCTGAGTTCCCATCAGGAAAGCCAATACAACAAGCTTCTCCAGGAGGCTCAGCCAGGAAGCAATGATCAAGGTGAGGTTTGGAGCTCCTTCAAAGTGAAGTGCAGTGAAGATCCTCCAAAGTGCAGCCATTCTTAGTGACAAGGAGGTCCTGAGCTCCTTCTCTGATGAGAATAGCCAAGTCCTCCAGCATGACAAGGTCCTCCAAGGGAACCAACAGCTCCTTAGAGCTTCTGACAGCACCAACAGCTTCCCTAGCAGCCTCTGCAGCTCTTCTCCAGTTCCGCCTCTTATGCTGCTGGCAGCAATTCCCAGGTGGGCTTCCCACACCCAGCACCACACTAGCTCAGCTCATCTGGGTATAACAAGCTGACCACCAGCTGACAATCCATCACAATACTTTCTGTACTTTCCAAATTTTCTATGATAAACGTGAGTTGTTTTCTAACAATAAAATATTATAAAATATAAGAAGCACAGTACCACTCTGGCTATGGTCTCAGCAATTATACTACAGCTTTGAGATGATTATCCCCTCCCTGTCTTTTTCTTAAAACAGGGTAGCCCAAGTCTCATAACAGGTTTCATTTTTTTTTTTTTTTTTTTTTTAAAAAAAAGCACTTGAAAATCTTTTATTCATTCATTTATTTGGTACAGGGTCTTACTACACAACTCGGACTCATAGTGATCCTCCTGTCTCAGCTTCCCCAGTGCTGGAATTACAGGTGTGCACCACCATGTCTGGTTTTGGTCATTTTTTTTCACAAGAAGATTTTAACAAAAGCACTGCATAGTAACAACTACTATACAAAACAAAATATGGAGTTTCTAGAAATGGTTTACTGGAATGAATATTATATACCCCTGGAATCACTATTAATATTTTAGAAATTTCATGGTTTAAAATAAAAGTCACTTGTGAAGTTTGGGGGCAAGGTATCCATTTGAGGTTTTTAATTTGTTTTTGTTTAGGTTAGTTTTAGATTTTTCATTTTCCCAGAGAAATCTTTATTTGAGGAATAAGAAAAAAGTTAAGAATGATTAACTTTAAAGTTTTGGGGAACTGATTTTAAGTAAGCTCAGAACTGGAAATTATCAAGTTGATTCTGCTTAAAAGAATAAAAGATTTGTCAGCGCAGTATCTTTTTCCAGCTTTCTCCAGATAGCACATGGGGACATTAGGTGCCCACTGCAAACAAGTGTGGGCATCACCAGCTTTCGGCACTGGCACAGGACTTTGCAGCTCTTGCTTTTTTGGTTTGTTTTTGTTTTTGAGACTGGATCTTGCTGTGTAGCTCATACTGTCCTTAAACTCATTATATAGCCCAGACTGGCCTTGAACTTGAACTGATCCTCCTGCCTCAGCCTCCTAAATGCTGGGATTATAGGTATGAGCCATCCCCACCCTGTAGCCTGTTTTCTCAGGGCAAGCTTCAGGGCAATCTGATGCAGCTCTGTCTGAGGCAGTGCCAGATTCAGTTGACCTGCCTGAGTTCTGTCCGGCTAACCTTCAGCGAGGCTAATGCCCCTAGGGACTTGACCTGCTAAGGAACTGGAGGGTCAACCCTTCTTGCCTTGGAGCCAGCCCTCGTGAGGCTGACTTCAGTCTGTCTAGCCACAGACCTCTTCCTTGGCCCACATTCTACCTTGTTATAAACTGGAAATTAGATGAAGGCATGCATGAAGGAACTGGCTAGGAAATGAATGGGTTTACTTGCACTGTCAGCCCTGTGGCCACAGTTCTTGCAGGCTGTGGGATACTGACCTGCCTTGGATAGAAACCATACTAGGAGCTGCCTCGTCAGACCTCAGAGACATTAGCCTGAGCTGCCTCCACTGTAGCCATGCCTCCTGCCATGACCCTCATAGTAGGCCTACCAGTCTGATCTTAAGATCTGTCAGAGCCAGGGAGATAGCTTGGCAGTCTAAGCACCTGCCTGGCAAGTGCAAGGACATGAGTTCGATCCCTGGTATCACATGCTGGGCCAGTGCTGGCCCCACACCATGCTGGCCACTGAAACCTGGCTTGGTGGCACACACCAGTAATCCTAGCACTGAGAAGGCTAAGATAGGTAGATCACTAGGAGTTACAGCTTCATAGTAAGACCCTTTATCAAATAAATAAATAAATCTTTAAAAAGATAAAAAAAAGTGTCAGGCATAGTTCTCACAGTTAGGTCAAAGGTGTTAAAGCTAAGTTATTCAGTGATGTAATGGCTAGTTTTACAAGAAATGTCTATTTTGCTATGTGTCTTGAAAAAATTAATATGATGCATTGAGAAGACCCATTATTTTCCTGCCTTTTCACCAATACTTTACCCTCCATACAATCAGGGGATGAACTCCCCAACCCATCCAGTGTTGGGTTAAAGTAACATTGAAGTAACTAATTGCAGAATGAGAAGAGAATCTCTCTGGAATCTTCATATAACCTCTTTTTTTTTGACTCCTGCCTTGGAAGAAGTTTAGAATCTCTAGTCCTGGAATTGCAGTGAGAGAAATTGGCAGTCTTGTACCCATCCCTGCCAATAGACATACACTGAAATAAATACCTTTGGCATGATGACAGGACTTAGATTCCCTTTGAGAGCTAACAACAGGCACCTGAATGATCTGCCGTCTCACTGACCTTCTATTACATACCTCGAAACTCTCCAAGGCAGACCTTTCTAAATAGTCTCGTAAGGCACATGCTTCAGGTAAATTCTTAATGTAATCTGGGTGCATTTGGGTGATTCTTAACTTTCAGGTACTAATTAATCACTTGAAAGTCCATAGAGCCCAGGAGAAAAGGCATGTGTTGACTTTAGGCTTAAAGAGGAATGGTTGAGAGGGTTCCTAGGGAATTGTTTTACCTTTACTTAATCTGCATCTTCACTTTAAAGGCAATTCAAACGTACTATATTTAGGGGATTTTCTGTACAAGAACTCCCTAAAGTAAAGGTACTTTCAACATTGTAAAACCAGCTTTGAATATATAATTTATGTGTCCATGTGAAATAGTGGTTAAATAGTGATTTGGAAACTTATGTGCCAGTTTATAAAAATCTCTGAAGTTATTAAAACTTAAGAGCAGTTTATAATGATGAAGAAAAAGTAAAGATTATAATTAGAAAAAAGTAAATTATTCTGACCCCAAACCAAGTCATAATTTTTAAAGTCACTAACTGTGGATTAGCAGAGAGGGATGAATGGAATGTTTCATGTATTGCTAGTGGGAATAAACTCTACCAAATTCAGGAACAATTTGTCATTATCTACCAAAGGACTTAAAAATGCTGCGGATGGTAGTGCATACCTATAATCCCAGTATTTGGGAGACTGAGGCAGGAGGGTTGTGAGTTCCAGGCCAGTGTGGGATACATAGCAAGTTCAAGGCTGACCTGGACTTTATTTCAAAAAATTAAAGACTGAAAAGAGTATGTCCTTTGGCCCAATCATTTTGCTATGTGGTATTTATTTTAGGCACATGGAGATACACACAGATTTATGTGTGAGGACTCTTTGTTGTAGTATCTTTTTTTTTTTTGGCAGAACTAGGGATTGAACTCAGGCCCTTGTGCTTGCCAGGGAAGCACTTATTCCACTGAGCCATCTCCCTGGCCGCTGTTGTAGTATCATTCATAATGAAAATGAATTAGGAATTGCCAGGCATGGTGATGCACATTGCAGTCCCAGTGCCTGGGAGTCCAAGGCAGGAGGGCTGCCATGAGTTTAAGGCTAGGACAGGCTGTAGAGTGAGTTCAGAGCTAGCCTGAACTAATAGCAAAACCCAGTTTCAAAGCACAAGAAAAAAATTTTAAATGCATATTTGGAATATGAAAAAGATTGCATAGGAAAAACAAAATTGGATATAAAGGTCTAATGAGGTTCCACAGTATTGGGAACAAGTATCCATCAACCATAGACAAGGTAAGAAGGTGTGGTTATCTGCAACAGGACAGTGGGCAGTATCACAAAGAAGTGCATGAGGGAAGGGGAAGAGCAAGCCACAGGCAAAGGGGCACAACACGCAATGACTTGGACAGAGAAAAGAATGTTTGGGGTGCTGTGATCAAACCCCAGGTCTCATTTATGCTCTACCTTCAACTTCCCCAGCTGAAAGAGAAATATTTCTACCATACATGCACCTAAGTTTCTGGAAGTCTGTCGCAGAATGTAGTAAATCCAGTTGCCTCTGGAGAGGTGAGGTGAGTGAGGAGCAGGTGGAGGGCTTCTTGTGTAACTGAGGAGGAAAGAGAAATTTAAAAATGTCTCAAGGGCTGCAGGATTGAGTATAGATCAGGAAGGATCTTAGTTCAGGTGAGACCGCTCCTGGGACCGGGGCCTCCCACACCTGTGGACTTCCTTCCCTGATAGAGTTTGGCAATCACGATTGTGTCATCCACTACTGGCTGGAGCCTGCATGTGGCATCAGTTCTACTGTTGGTGATGTGGCTGTCTGCATACTGGGATACCTGGGGGCATAAGAAAGCTAAATATATATCCAACCCCACCCCAGACCAATTAAATTCAAATGACTGGGGTGAGACTTTAGGCTCCAGTATTACTTACGTAAAAGCTTCCTACGTGATGCTAAGACACAGCCAAGTGTCAAACCAGTGTTTCAGCTGGAGCTTTGATCTGGTTGGAAATGTGAATCTTCATGCTTGAGCAATAGGTGCACTATTGGCAGGTTACAGACCTCTTGGGACTGCACAAAAGATTAAGTGAATAGTGTTCCATTCAAAAAAGATGAGGACACTCACGTGGTGTTGCATACTTCACACCCCAGTGTTCTGAGAGGCCACCTAGCTGGAAAGCCAGTGACTTAACGAAAGCTTGTCTTAAAATAAAAAAGAAAAAGGGCTTGGGATGTAGCTCAGTGTGAAGGCTCTCAGTTCAATCCCCAACACACACACACACACACACACACACACACACACACACACACACACGAGGTCTGCATTTTACTTTCCAGAGCTGGGGGTTGAGCCCAGGATGTGATTCACACCAGTCAATCTCTCTCACTGACAGTGCCCATCTCAAGTCCACAGTATAAGGTGGCAGAGCTGGAGACCAAATAAAATTCCCCCCATGACTAAAGTTTAAAGGAGTGAACATCAGGAAAAGAAACCTTTTCCAGACTGGCTTTCCCATAGGTTTTGTGTAAGACAGAATTCTTGGTTCCCGGCGTCTGCCTACTCCACCCTATCCTATTGCATGGTGCTATGGATTGAGCCCAGGAACTCATACTGCCTCTGGGTCACATCCCTGCTTCTCAGTCTGTGCTTCTTCCTAAGCCAAACAGCAAGGTTAAAAAAGTCTACCTTTTGGTATCATTCTCCTTTGTTTAATTTTCCATGTATTTTATTTATTTATTTATTTATTTATTTATTTATTTATTTATTTATTTTGTGATAGGTCTCACTATGCAGTCCAGACTCTTAGTGATCCTCCTGTCTCAGCCTCCCCAGTGTTAGGATTACAAACGTGTGCCACCAAGCCTGGTTTTGAGGCCTGCATGCATGCAGTACTGGGGTTCGAACTCTCGACTTTGCGCTTCCCAGGCAGGCCCTTATGCTACTGAGCTACCTCCCCAGCCCTGACATTTTTGAGTTTTTATTGCTTCCATTTGGACAGCCCATGGCATCTCAGCTCAAGTTCTTGTTCCAGTTTTCCAGGTAGCAATAAAAGATACTTTTAATTTGTAATGAATGGATAATCTCCACCAGTCAGTCCTTCTCTAGATTGACAATTCATCATTTTCATAAGATATGGCTGAAGAATACGGTGAAGATTTAAATTTCTAACAAATTTAGGGCCAGACAAATAGCTCAGCAGATTAAAGCACCTGCAAGCAGGCGCAGGAACCAGGGGTTCAATCCCCGGGACTACAGTGTTGGCCCTGCCCCCAGGGCCTGCTGAGACGGCAATTGAGACTGGGCGTGGTGGTGCATGCCTATAATCCCAGCTCTTGGGAGGCTGTAAACAGGCGGATCACTAGAGTCTGATCTAGTAGTGAGACCCTGAATACCCTGTAGACCTTTCCTAAAATACAAACAAAACAAACCAAAAAAAAACAAATTTATTACAAGTAAAGATATATTACCTTTTATGTTGTCTTTTTGAGACAGGGTCTCACTATGCAGTTTAGGCTAGCCTTAAGCTTACAGTGCAGCCCAAGCTGGTCTTGAATTCGCAAGGATCCTTCTGCTTCTGCCTTCCAAGTGCTGGGATTATAGGTGTGTGTCACCACACTTGGCACCCCTCAAAATAGTCTCCCTCATTTTGAACACACTTATACCATCATTTTTCCACCTTCTCAAGCAGTCCTAGAAGTCCTCCTTTGTGTCTAGTTGCCCTGTGGTAGCCATTCAAAACTCTTCCACAGTCATTTTGACTTTGGGGAGAGCCAGAAGTTGCATGTGCCAGCTCCAGTGAATCAGATCACAAAGATACAGTGCAGTGTTTTTAGGAGCCCCCCTTCCACTGGATGGCATGCAGCAGCTGCATTCATTGTTTTCCTTTCACATATAGTCAATAAACTCATGAAAGAGACCTTACAGAAATTGGCATGAATGATGAGTTAAATATCCTCAAAGCTGGGGCAAGGAGATTAACGGCAATGTGATTTTAACTAATCAAATTTTTAATTTGAACATGCAACCTGGGACTGGGGCAATAGCTCAGTGGTCTAAGTGCCAGCTTGGCATACTCAAAGGCCTTCGATCCCTGGTACCACATAGCATGCCAGCCCTATGCTGTGCTGGGCCCTGAAACCAGGTGTGGTGGTGCATGCCTATAATCCTTGCACTGGGGAGGCTGAGACAGGAGGATTACTACAAGTATGAGCTGTGTAGTGAGACCCTGTACCAAATAAGTAAATAAATAAAAAAATCAGATTCAACCTATATTTTGATGGTAACACATATACCAGTTCACATACAACTTCTACATTGGGTCCTGGACTGGATGAGGTACTTGCTTTGGGTACAATATTTAAAAGAATATAAAAAAACCCCTCACTATTGAAGATGGATAATATTTCAATGCAATACTTTGAAAGTCACAATTAGTGCAAAACAGTAGACAATGAGAAAACTATTAAAATTTTAAATACAGAAAACTAGGCACAGTGGCACACATATATAATCTTGCAGCACCAGCTTACAATAGGTTGGAG